>JBAMJV010010521.1:0-85416 GCA_037951105.1 Echinarachnius parma | reverse complement strand
CCCCAAAAAAATAAATAAATAAAATAGATAAATAAAAAAAAAAAAAAAATAATAATAATAATAAAATAAAAATAAAAATAAAAATTGAAAATAAATAAAAATTATACAAATAAATAAATAAATAAATAAATGAATAAACAAATAAATAAATAATAAAATACAACAAATACAAAAAATACAAAATACAAGATAAAAAAATACAAACAATCATAATAATAATACAATAAATAAATGTATCAATGAATAAATAAATAAAAAATAAAAAATAATGAAATAAAATAAAATATATTATTCATAATACAATATCAGAGTCGCTATTCATTATACAAGAAAGGGTCACTATTCATAATACAATCAAGATATTCAAAGTCTTCATTAAAAACTAATATTTTTAATTCAATGATGCTCAAATGGTAGAACAAAATACATAAATGGGGCTAAGTCACGAGGCTGTTTTCATTAAAAAGCAGCCATTAACACAAGAGGGCGCCCTCCAGACACCTCAACTGAAGATTCAACCACTTTTTAATCACTATTATGTGAATGTGATGTTTGATAAACATACATTTTTTAATAGGACGATCATCAAAAACAATTTTTAAATCATTTGGTTTACTTTCAGAAATGTATAGGTTTCATCGACAATTTGTTCAATAATGATATAAAAGTTGATCCTCAACATGTACTCCAATCAGATAGATTTATGGAACAGATTTGTATAAAACAAAGTTGATTGTGTCATTAAAAACTATATGCCTTTTCATAGCTGCTTACACTTAGTTTTCATTACCACACTACAGAATTGTTTGTTGGAGCGCCCTCTAAAGTCTAAACCAAACCTGAACTACTTATTTAAGCACACACGAAGATGGATTTTTAAAGATTTTAATAAATATTGGAAATGTATCGAAAAAATAATATCAATTGATCTTTCGCAAAGTGTAAACATTGTTCGTTCTGTTCTGGATGTTGATATATAACAAGGCTCACTTCAAAACCAATTAGCTATTCAAAGTGTACTTTGTGTATTGACGTCCCCTCTCGCCATAATGAATTAATTATTAGTCCGGTGTAAGCATTATTTGTTTAGATTAATTTTATTCAGTGAACAAAAGTAAATTAACAAACCTATTGTGTAAAGTTCTGTATGAAACATTTGTAATATGCGATCAAGCATGATTCCAACATGCCTGGTTCACGATGGCGCTGCAAAATACGTGCTCAAATATAATATTCTCTGTCACTTTTTCATCCAGTTTACAGCTCTACTGAAGGTTTCTGCAACAAGCTTACACCGCCAGAAAACGGATCCATCGACACATCCAAGATAAGATACGGTACCACTGTAACGTTTAGCTGCTCCCCTGGCTTCGAGATAACGGGCGCAAAGAAGCTACAGTGTTTGAGAAACGAGACACACCCCAGCGAATTCAAGTGGGATGGCGTAACCCCGACTTGCACAGGTACTATTTATGTATTTATTTATTTCCTCTCATAGGGTGGATGGCCCTTTCAGCACAGCTGATTTTCAAAGGGGTCTACAAACAGTGAATTATACAATAATATGTAAAACGTTGTAAATGCAAGAAGTAAGGCAAAGAATATCAAATTGAAGGTAAAAATGGTAAAAAGGGCAAACAATATTCATTCCCAATTTGCATCTTTCTCATGCAATCGATTGTGTCTATATATTGTAATATGTAATTGATTCATACAATTTCTGTGTAATTAGTACAATATGTGTATGAAAAACATTTTTCACTTATTGCATTGAAGTCGGGCTTAACACAGTCCTAAATACAGATATTTATAAATTGTTTCGTAATGGTGTAGACAAAATACTCTCTTTTGTACTGATCAGACGATACAGCAAGTCGTTATACGTGCCGAATGTCTAAGACTGACTTAATAAACCAGTCCACTCATGGATCAATCTTCTGTAACATAATTATTTTCGCTGAAACATTAGTTTGAAAAAACCGTTGCAATGCGTGAAACACTTTGCCTGATAGGCCTACACTTTTCAAAACACGTTTACTCCGCTAGATTAGTCATTTAAGTTAGTTTTTCACACCATAAACAAATACCGTAATCTTGTGACAATTTGTGTTTATATTCATACAAACATTTATATTTACTTACTTAATAACAAAGACAAATATTATAATTCAAAGCCAATGTTATCACTATGTAGGTGATGAACATTATCTTATATTAGAAAAACAATGTATTATGTGACCTTTTTTCTAAGATATATTATTTTTGTTGTCATCGTCATGCAAATATTACACATGCCAAAAAGCAAATATGCGATGATTGTTATTTCACATTTCATTTCATGTGTCATATTTTAGTTGTATGTATTTTTTAAAACTTATTTATTTAATTGTTTTTACAAATTCTGTCGCGTTCTTTACAATTCCGAATATATATATAAAGATCATAGGTGACAGTCGCTAATTTCTTAAATTATTCTATTCATTCGCTATTTGCACATTTTTCATGCAATTTATGATGTCCATATTGAAATATGTAATTGATACATACAATTTGTTATCCTTAATTTGATATATAGGTGCAACGCTTGCAACACCTCGCTCGGGGGATAACAATGCAGGTATGATATTTAGATAATTTAGAATAATTATTTTTGTGTAAATAGTACAATATGTAATAATATGTACAATATGTGTATTACACAAATTGTACGAGTTATTATTTCTCATTTAAGTCGTGCTTAATTAAGTCATAAATACATATATGACTAATTTGTTTCATATCGTGTTTATTCAATACATATTGATACATATTATGTATAACTATAATATTGTTTTATACTGTTATTAATGATGAAAATCCAATTGTCATTATCAAAATTATTAATATGGAATATATGACAATAATAGAGATTATTGACTGAGAATCGCACGTTTTTGATAAATGACATGTCTGAATAAGATGATAAATACAACATTAATAACTTAAATTTATCTATTCCTTGGACCGATTTAAAGGTAATACTCTTAACATTGCTTCGTATCATCACAACAATATTGCAATGTGTAATTCTTCTTTGAAAAAGGACAGAGACGAAATATTTATGTCGACGTCTTTTTAAATGAGATTTCCGAAGTCTCTGAGCGGATATTTTTAGCGGATTTATTTTGGGCAAATATTTTATTTCTATGCAGCCCTCTGAAATCTAAACCACACCTCAACTTTCTTTATTTAATTTTTAGGAGGATGTGAAATTATTCGCTTTCTTATACATGGATTATAAAATATTTTGTGGATGTTAGTTCCCTTTAATTTTCAGACTGTTCGTCTACTTATAAATTATCCGTCAAACCTCTTCTTTAATCCATGTCTACTTTTGTGCTTGAAAGTAATACAAAACACAACCAAAGTAAAGAACAAAGTAGTTTTGGTCAAACATAAGTTTAGTGTTTTTAACCTATCATTACAAACTTACGGTTTTGATTAAATTATACTTGAATGGTAAAAAAAAAAGCCCCAGTGATGTTATCATTCTAACAGCAGCCATTAAAATACAAGAGGACACCCTCTAAAAACACATTACTTTCAACCACTTTGTATAAAAAAATAGATTGACTGTGTTAAAAAAAAAGAAAATGATTAAACAGACAAATCATCAACAACTATTAAAAAAAACTCTGTGGTTTTTTTTTGAAAATATGTAGGCATTATATAAACGTATTTGTTTTCATTTGTTGAATAAATGTTGGCCTCACATTTGTTCTAATCGGATATATGAATTGGTAGTTTCGCTGTTCCTGAACCGATTTTGATCATATAAAGTTTGTTTTAACACATGCCCTTCCCAATAATACACATAGTTGTTTATTACATCACAACTTTATTGTTTTTTGAAGCGCCCTCTAAACCAATATTGTACTATCACTTTAACACGCATTATGATGATAAAACGATTCCTCTATTGTTATTGTTCATAATTAATCATTTTCTCCTCCATTTCTCTCCTTGACTAATTCATGTTAATTACGAAACGTTGTAACAGCTGGCCGCAACGGTAAGTTGATCTTAATATACGTTTTTCTGTCCATTTCCACACATTTGTCATCCAATTTTATATATACTTCAATTTCGTCCTTAGAAACTAACACAGCGCAAGTCTTAAGTTCCATTTCGTAAATTATCATTTTAATTCGTTATTTGTCAATCAATTTCAAAGACATCGCATTCAAAACCGTCGATTGTCATTGAAATTCGTCTCCGCAGCTGAACGAGTGCACTGTATTACATTTTAAGATCAAATTGGTCTTTGTCCAAACAATTTCGTGATTTTTTTCATTCAAATTATGGTATAGCCTTATGTCTGTCTGTGTAAGGACTCGATCTGTGGAGGGAGAGTGGCTAGTTTGATATGTGTCTCATGTGTGTGTGTGTGTGTGTGTGTATGTGTGTGTATGCATTGTTTCACATTATTTCTGTGTATGCCTTGAAAACAAATGCTTATGTGTGTGTTTGTTTGTGTGTGAGCGAGTTTATGTGTATGCGTATGTTTGTTTGTGTGTGTGTGTGTGTGTGTGTGTGTGTGGGCGCGCGTTTATGTTACGTGCTAAATGATTAATGTGACAATTTAACAATTATAGACGAAATTGTATGAAGTAGGCATTCATCAAATGTTATCAAATAAGTGAACAAACAATTTATATAGGGTTTTCCGAACATTTAAAAACTTTTGTCATTCAATTTTATAAATTGTAACTTCAATTTCGTCCCGAGGAGCCTGGAATGTGCTAATACTAACTTCAATTTC
Organism: Echinarachnius parma; assembly: GCA_037951105.1. Classification (NCBI taxonomy): domain Eukaryota; kingdom Metazoa; phylum Echinodermata; class Echinoidea; order Clypeasteroida; family Echinarachniidae; genus Echinarachnius; species Echinarachnius parma. The sequence continues at coordinate 80,615 of JBAMJV010010521.1, read as the reverse complement.
GTCTTTGGTGGACCAATTTTACATAAAGTCCACTCAAATTAGTAATTTGTCACACATCATCGTACAATACAATTAAAATTCGTCAATCACAGATGAGTTTAGCAACTGACAGACGAACTTGATATGTATTTGACGAAAATGTGTGACAAACGCTTAAATTGAGTGGCCTTTTTGAAAAATTGTATCTACCAGAGACGACATTGAGGTTGACATTGGCACACATAAGACTTCTCATGACGAAATTGAAGTAAAATTGTATAAAACTGAATGACAAAACGTTTAAAATATGTGTAACATATCTCAAATTGACATCCGCAGTGAACTTATGGATAGGCCTTTCTATCGTAGCTGGCTGCATAGGCACGTTCTCTATTATCAGTGTCATTATTTGGTATGTATATCTATTATCTCAAGGCCTGGTCACATATTTCACCGGATAGCTAAATCGGATGCCCGACGGAGAGTAAACATTTCAATCAGTTCGTCTTCGTTCGGATACGTTTCTTGTCCGTTCCTTGTCAGGCGATGTACGTTGTTCTATTTGGCGGAATGTGTTGTGCATGAAGCAATGGAGACGACCTTCACCACTAGATAATTTCATCTCGTAAATGTTATATTCGTCGGACATCCATTTACGCTATCTGGTGATATGTGACCGGGCCTTTAACAATTATTATGATATTTTTGTATTATACACATTCTATTTTGACAAAGTTTAAGATAATATTCATACAAATAATTCTTCTTGAACAGCTAACTATTTTAAGGTTTCACATTATCCGCCTATGTATATCTATTAAGTGTTATCGAATTTCATTAAATTTGCAAAGAGCTCGACTAACTTCACCGAAATCAATTTGAGGGTGAACGAAACACAAATTACGAGATTAATCTTTCGATTTGCCAAGGAAATTATAAGCTCTACAACTTTTAAGTAAACAAAATAGCATTTGATGGGGACCGCGGATGAAGGGGTTCCCGCCTGTGAAGATACATCACAGGAACTAGTGATATCCGGTCCAAGTATTAAAGGGGATAAAATAGTTGAAGACAAAAATCAAACTATTTTACGACTTCGAAGTACTACCAATGGGGCAGATATCCTGGACAATTACTTTTTTGTGCAAATACCCTGTAAGTCTGTTACCAATTTAAAGACAACCTTTTAGATGTACTATATAATAATTACTACTTGTAAACAACTGTCATTACCCGGATGCTAGGATGCTCATAAAATATCTAACCAAAACATGTAAAGTTAACATTGTATCAATTAAAATTTGCGGGAATGATAGATTTCTCATCGACCTTCCTTTATTTCAATACCAAACAGTGCAATTCGGAGGAAAAAGAAGGCCGGTAATACCACAACCACGACGGCAGGCGCGTCTTTCGCACCATCACCAACCGAAACCGTGAATTTGGCGGAGCATCTGCAGCAATTCCAGCAGCGAGTTCCAGTCTCACACGGCACTCCCATCCCTACTAGCACAGCGACCGTCCGCGTCAGAAATGAAAGCATGCCCAATGTTACGCTACCTCCACCCAATGTGAGGGACGTCGAAGAGGAAAGGGACGATGAGGAAGAACGTGGCAACGAGTATGTTATCCCATCAGGACCAGATGGACAATCAGGTCCACCAGCTAGGCCTAGAGGCAGAGCAGATCCCAGAAAGGCCACGGCTGGTACGTCAGATGACAGACGTAAGGAACAAAGTCAGATTGATGAGACGAGTGGCACATCACAAGGCGACTATTATTTAGTCACACTGGCAAAGGGTGAACAACCAGGTCAAACAGGCAACGGAAGTAGATCTAGGAACGCAGCTGCAGGTCCAACAGATGTAACCTACCTCGAAATTCTGCCCAATGAAGGCACATCCATAGTTCAGGTGGACGATGCATTGAGCCACATTTATCAAGGTGAGGAAAACAGCCAACGTTTGAGGGATCAAGTTCTTTCTAGCGGAGACGCGCCAAGCCGGGATACTAGAGCGCAAGACGCGGATCACGAATACAATAACATCATCAACTTGGACACGCACGCTCTCCGTGGGGAGCCGACCGAGATGGAATCGCCTCCCATCTACGAAAACTACGAATATACAGATCTCCTACCTATAACCGATTCAGCTGTGACCAATCCAAACTCTAATAGCTCCAACTTACCCCAGCGTCGGGGGTTGGACGAGAGGGTAATCCCAGCACCACCCGTTCTTGGTCACAATTTCAGTCCTGAATCCAGCCGACTTGCATTGAACGCTGGCGGGTACGTCAACCAAAAAGTAATCGGTAAACAGCGCTCACGCACAAAACGTGATTTAATCCTTGAATAATTATACCATCGACGCATAGAATGTGAAATGATTCGGTGACATGTCCATTGTATGGTACTACGAGAGATACATGTATTGATGTACTCGTATAACAATGGATGATTGGATGGTCCTACCTAGGGGGCAAACACCCCTTTTTAAAAGGATACCTGACATGTCAGACATGGAATGCTAGAAAAAAAAGGTTTGGACCCATAAGTTATATATTGTATAGTTTAACTTACTGATTTGCAATACAACACTGGATGCTTCGATAAATTTATATCAGTATTGCATTTTAGTCAGTTTTCACGCAAATGTGATATTGATCCAATATTGTCTATTTACAATGTTCACTCATGATAATACAAAAATCAGGATAAACATGATATGTACATTTATATTATCTCATATTGAAATACATGTTAATTATGTACATTTTATATAATCTCATATCGATATAAATGAGTTGAAGGAAAGGCCACGGTGACGCTCAATGGAAACGCGTCTGGGCAACAACTGGCGAACACGACTATCACAATCATGATAAGTCACTACCTATAAAATTCTTTCCCCGCTAACAGATCTATTATTAATTTATTTTTCCGATTTATTTTGTGTATTTGTGATTTAATCTATGTACAGATAGAAGCACATATAATCATAACATGAATAAACATAATAGGTTAGAGATAAAACAGTGTTAAATAATAATAAAAACGACAAACCCAAAACATCGATAAAGCATAAATTAGAGATAAAACCAGCGTTAAATAAGAAATAAATCTAAATATTGCATAATAATGCAATGCTTACATTCATTGTGACTTTTGAGTCAACTATATGGCGAGTTATAGAACCAATTAAAATCATTACAGAAACAATCGTTGCAAAAAAAAATACATTATGACAAATTTGAACGACATAACACCTACTTGTGCAAGTAATGTATGTTAATGTGATATACAGTTCATTTTTCACAAGTTATATCTAACTTGTTAAAAGGGATACTTTTTGATTGGCTATCCTCTACGCATGAATATCATGTTTTATGCTTGTATGCATGTATTGCTACTGAATATCGAACAATAATTGAAATGTAATTGTATGCAACGACTTTTTGTGTAAATACTTATGCTTGAAATGTGTAATTAATAAAAAGTACTATTTTGTACATACTTTTCCAGTCTTTAAAAAAATAATGTTTTATCATGTTTGTTTTATTTAAAATTCCGCTCTTGCAATCAATCGAGGAGAACGAAATATAAAAAATATCGAATTGTATAAGAAACTAACATAGGTTATCCCGTCTAATTCGACAATTTTCATTTAACTTATAATTGTTTACTTTAATTTTAGCCGGAGAGGGTATAAATGTTCGAAAGCAAATGTCAATTTTGTCTTTAGTCGATCAAATCAAATTTGATAATACATGTCATTTACATTTTTTACAAAACATCACATACATTCACATAATTTGATTATAGTTTTAGTGTTGGTATAGAGTGCGCTTCAAGAAATCCTTTTTTGTGAGAAACTGAGCGTAAAATTTGAAAGAGCACACAATTGTAGTGACAGAATAAACACTATTACATAAAAATTGGTTAAGAAAGACCTGAAATATCAATAAATATATCCGATTGGAATGAATGTGGGATGCCACATTTATTCAACAAATTAAGAGAAAATGATATGATGCCTACACCTTTTTGAAAATTTTCCAAATTGGTTTTTAAATAATTGTTAATTATCTCTCTATTGAAACATTATTTTTTCAAAAATCACATTCACATGTGTTTTGTTCATGTTTTTAGAAAGCTCCCTTTTGTCTTTCAATAGCTGTTTTTTTGTTATGATAGCAGCATTTTAATTAAGCCGTTTGTAATTTTGTTCTACCTTTCGGGCATGCTGGAATTATAACTGTTAGGTTGCAGTAAGGTATGTTGCAGGTTTCAGTTACTAACATTCCGATTAACCAAAGCTGTACTATCCCTTTAATGACAAAGATAAACTTTGAAAAAAGCAACACAGGTTTCATACTTCTATAATTAGAGGATAACAATCAAGTGAGTTTTGGTTAATTCAGAAATAAAACTAGATTCCTTTAATCATCACTATCGACTATTTATTGGACAATAGACTATGGTGCCTCACGAATTCATTTCCTATATAGTGTATTATTTTTAACTTTAGACCTGATTAAGAGTGAACGCAGCCATTTCGAACGCACAATACTTTCAGTTTGAATAATTGTGCAATTACCTGATCTTAATTGTTGTATGTAATGTAAATATCCATAAGAGGCAAGATTGGGGGGGGGGGGGGGGGGGGGGGGTGTCAGGTGTTTGCAGGCCCCGATAATTTGTTTAAAGGGATCTAGTAACTTTGTTGACTTGTGCAAAAAGTGATGAGTGATTGATAAAATGTGTATTGTTGTGATCTAATAATATGTCCACAAAGTAAAGTGTGAACATTTCAAGATAAGTGGATGTTATTTGGCCGAGAAATGAGCGAAAATGCAAGGTGATATTCATTAACTCATTGCACTTATTTGTACACGGCTGAAAAGGTCGCGTAGATAGCTTTTTAACGAAATGGAAATTTGATAAACTGAAACCTGTCCCATGATTTTATTGTTAATACGAATAAAACAAGGTATGAGGGAACCGCTAGAATTCCAATTGGATTTTGAGGATTTGGGCAATGTTACCAAGTCACTTTAATGTAAATATTGGACTAATATCTCGCCTCATAATCGGGCAACATAGTGCGTATTAAAAATACATTAATTTGTAATTCGTCAAGTGTTATTATAATAATTAAAGGGATCTATTAACATTGTCAACAATCTACAAAATGCACTTAGCACTTTTACAATTCTCGCATACCAATTTAATACCAATATACGCATGGAACTGGTTTTGGTTTTCTATGTTTATTTTTCGATTCAAATATGTATGATTTTAGTATTCGGATTTATAATTGACGGATAAGTATAACCTGGTTACAAAGGCAGTGCAATGAGTTATGGATTATCACTTATCATTTTCGCTCATTATCCCGTCACATAACACTGATTTTTACCATGGAATTTTCACACAACATTCAGTGGACTACCAAATCACAAAACTACATTTTATCAACATGATCACCCCTTCGTCTGTTTTTGCACGTGTCAACAAAGTAACTATAAAATCCCTTTAAGCAAAATTATGTATCAGAAATTAATCTACAGCGATGACAGAGAGTAATGTGTTGACCACAGAAATTGTCCCGAGTATTTCCAAAGATAATTAACCACCTCGTTGATAATAGCTGAGGACGTGTTTCTAAGGAGGTATGCAAAAAGGGAGAGTGAGTACGTACCGTGGCGTGATATATCGTCCCAAGCCCAACTGAGCTGCCAATGCAATGCAATACATAGACATATACAGTACGGACCTACATAGTGCATCATATCCAATCAGTGCATCAAATCAAGCGTGATATATTTTAGAGAGTACAGTATTTCTGCTGGTTTCATTGATTCTATGGTCAGCTTAATATGAATTCTGGGGAAGCTACACTCATGGTGCTCGCGATGGCAATGGCTAGAGACTTGCATGTATCTTAAACTACGTTTAAATACGGAAATATTGTTTCACCTAAAACGAAGAGTTAATATGGTAAGTCAAAATTTCAATCATTTCATCGATGTTTGTAAGCAGATTTGATGACTTATAATCCAGGTGGTGTTTCACAAAGATCCTAAGTTGAACTTAATTCTAAGCTGGACTTAAAAAGTATGGAAAGCAGTTAGTTTCTTTGAAATTTGTTTGTAAAATGTTGATTAAAATCATTAATCATTTCTATCATCAGGGACATTTCATGTTATTGATGTAAATTTTATGAAAAGTCTGAAATACTATATTTTTTCTTCTGAATATATTTGATTCCAAAGCTACAAAATGCTTTATCTGATGAAATGGATAATCTGGTTGGGAAGAATGCAAAGAATGTACGTAGTTGCACACACAGTGAACATGGGAACGTGGGTGTAAGGATGTTTAAAGGGACTTACATTGTCCAAATCCTCAAAATAAAATGTTAATTCTAGCGGTTCCCTCATACCTTGTTGTATTCGTATTAACAATAAAATCATGGGACAGGTTTCGGTTTTTCAAATTTCCCTTTCGTTACAAAGATATGTACGATCAAAATATTCAGATAAGAAAAACTCCGGGCGAGTTTTTCATCCCTGTACAAAGTGAATGCAGTGAGTTAGTGAATATCACCCAATATCACTTTGCATTTTCGCTCATTACTTGGCCATGCAATGTACATTTGACTTGAAATTTTCACACAATACCCTGTGGACATATGAGATAACAGCACTATACATTGCATCAACCATTCATCACTTTTTGCACATGCCAATAAAGTTACTAGATCCCTTTAAAGGGACTTAGGGACGATTTAAGTGTTTAGTGCATATCATTTTGTATTTGTGCTCATTACTCGACCATATAACGCCCATTTAACTTGAAATTTTCGCACAATACCCAGAGGACATATCAGATAACAACAATAGACATTGTATCAACCACTCATCACGTTTTGCACATGTCAACAAATTTACTAGATCCCTTTAAGATGCTATTGATAAATTGATTTTCTCCAAAAGGGATATTTCTTGAATAATATCAACCCATAGCATTCATTGTAAGCAGGTAATAAGTGGTCATTTGACATTATTGTATAATATGAAGTTGGTTAATGGGTTCTCTCCCGGTGTATGATTAAGGGTGCCATGGTGCCACTATCCCCTATTCTCTTTATCCACAGTGCTTTGGTGTTGTAGTCTACCATTTGGTCTACTAGCCATTGTTTATGCAGGCCAGTAATGTTGTCTACTACTCATCTTGGATTGTTGGTCTACAATTAATTTTGGGTCTACAATTCATTTTTGGTCTAGAATTAATTTTTGGTCTACAATTCATTTTGGGTCTAGAATTAATTTTTGGTCTACAATTCATTTTGGGTCTACAATTCATTTTTGGTCTACTATTCGTTTGATATAATATTATACAGTACCGGTAAACAAGAACAAAGCGCCACAGGGGAAGGGGTAGGGGCAGTACGTGCCCTCCAATATTTTAAGTAAAACAATACAAACATAAGAGAGGGAGGGGGGGGGGGGGGTTCTTTGCAAAATAAAGAAATACATAGTGTGCCCTTCAATCATTCATATGCTCCGAGCCAGACGGCCCGTGACTATTGCCTGTCAATTAATATTAATGCTATCAATAGCATTTTATGTACCATCCATGTAATCTATTGGCCATGTGATTGTGTTTCAGTATTCGGTTTATATCATGCGTACGCCACAGCCGACCCTATTGTTGTCGTTGCTTTTGTTCTTTACCGCTAAAGAATTCGACAACATGATAACCTTTTACATGAACATGATAAATGCACTTCAACCACTTTCACTGCAAATAAATTGAAAGACATTATCACTTTCACATCATATATCCTGCTATATTAAGTGGATGGTTTAGTTTTGGTTTAGAGGACGCTTCGAGAAATATTTGTGCTTGTTGTAGTTATGTCGAGTGTCAGTTATAACTATATCCATAATCTGATTAAGTAAACATTTACAATTTCCTTATTTGTTCATGCGTATTAAAGTTTACCATGTATGTTTTTACCAGATGATTACATCCATAACACAAACCTTTTTTAATAAACATTAAAGTCATACCTGTAAAGTGTCCAAATCCACGAAAATTACTTGGAGCTTCCTCGTTTCTCTTCTACCGTGTTGTTTAGCTTATGGTAAGAGAAGAATAAAATAGGGTTTGATTTTTTCAAATGTCCCTTTAGTATGAAGATAATTATCATTGAAAATCATTATTTCTAAAGCGTTAATCAACGCAATTGAAAAAAAAGTACAATTGTTGTAGCTAAACGCGTCCGCATTGCACCATGCGTGGGAACATTCCGGAGATTGAACTTTGAGCCGAGCGAGTGCAAATTCCATGAATTCTGTACTACGTGTTACATACACGGGTGCGAATATCTCAAACGGATCATTCATTACTGCGACAAATGTATGGCAGACCATCAGTATTCGGTGATAAAATATGAACTCAATATTCTTTTTTTTCACTAGGTAAACAGTGTTCGTTTTCTTTCAAACTTTCACAAATCTTTCAATTGTATTTTACAATGATATTGATATAGGATTGAAGTCTCAAATGTCATTTTGTGCAATATCTGACACTTTACAGGTATGACTTTAATTGGTCACCAGAAATGAATATGCTATAGCGTGACAAAAAGTAAGCGCGTCCATTAATCAACCAAGGTCTGACTTTTTCAGTTTCGATAGTTTAAAGGGACAGTCCCTCTTTTACAAAACGTCTCAACAGTTTCCAGTTGAAGGATGGGGATGAATGAAACACACACACACAAAAATCAGATCGAACATCCCTATAATTTGGATTCTACGAATGAAAAACGAATGCGTCCCTCCATCAGACTATATATCGGTCAATAAAAGAGTTTTTAGCATAACTAATTTAGCATAATATTACAACTATATTGTACTTATTCTTGTAAAGGTATTGTGAAGCCGACAAATTTGTAAAGGTGTCACTGAAAAAAATCTCAAAAATGAAGAATATGTAATTCCATGTAGACAGTTTAAGCGAGGTTTGGTTATTTTGCCTAGTGTGCGGTCATGCTATTCTTATTTGTGTGCGGGTCACGTAGCTAGCGCGGGTCACGTAGCTAGCGCGGGTCACGGAGGGGTCACGCATAGCGTTGTGGTACTTCGTGGAATGCGTGTACGAACTTCCTCACTGGGTGAATATACATTATATAATGCACAATTAAAATTGGACGACGGTTTATTAGTTTTAGGTCTATAACTCCACGAAAAAGAGATTTCAAGCCCTAATTTTTTCAGGCATGCTATTAAATGAAATTTTCTTTCAGATAAGACAATAACCTCGCAACTTTTAAAATTTGGCTTGCAAAAGAGGGAATGTCCCTTTAATAAATGCTAGTAGATAAATGCTTGACAAATTAATACAAATTTAAACTAATCATTTTTATCAATTAAGTTTTTGGTTATTGGTATTTAAAGAACAATTAACCCAAGCAAAATATTGCCTTAATAGACCTAAAGGGCAATGCAACTCAAGAATAGAGTTTTTCCTACTTTATACATCGCAATATGCCTGTTTATTATCATTACTCCGACTCAGAATTCTGCTTTTGGAAGAAATATGTGAAAACTCTATCGGGTATACCACTATTCACGCGAACACTGGAGGCCGCCATTATTAGGTTTGTGCGGACTACGGTCAATGATATGCACTAATGCATTTCAATGCCACCAATTCAAACCATTGTCTAAATACTTGTAGATGCTTTGAAATCAGTGAAAAGCTTTTTGTTCGGCCCTAAGCACATACGAGTTTGAAAAGTATGTCGGGTAATTACAAGAACATGGCCGCTCCCAAGGAATACTCTTTTAAAGTGAGAGCGCAATCGGGCACGAAACAAGAAAACTATGGCCCTGTGAAGATGTCCATGAATTCCTATGGGGAACTCAAATTGACAACACACTTTGATAAGTGTGTGGACTACTCCCCATATGTTTGTGTACACAAATGTCCGCATTTTTACATTTTTCTTTATAGTCACACTTATCCGTTCAACAAACCCATGATATGTAATGTATACATGCATTCTAAAAAAAAAAACATCTGATGAACTCAACGAAGGGTAAACATTTTGAGAAAATTTAAGAAAATTGAAATTCTGTGTAGAAAATATATTCAGCAACTTTGCAAGAGTGCATTGCCAATTCGAGTCACTCGTGCTCGTATAAAAAATGGCTATTTTCCAAGAGCCATAGATTTCTCCTTTCTTGAACAATTGTGCTCAAATGTTTAGAGACTATTCATCCTATTTTGTTTCTTATAGTGCATACATCAATTTGTCTGGATTTGATTGTCCTTTAATGTTTCGAAGATAGTGTCGACCCGTGGTACTACGTGATTTCGTCCCAAAACGTGACAACATGTGTATAGTTATCTTCGCGATCTGGCTATGGGCATGCCTAACAGGAGTTACAATCGTCAACAGTACAGGTAAATTAATTCTCGTTTCTTTTAGGAATCCATGCAACGCTCTTGTTAAGGATAACTTACTTTAAACAACAAGTAATGTAAATCAATGATCTTGCTCACTCAGAAATATTACCGTTAAGTATTAAAAAGGTTGACGTCAATTGAGTATTAATGAGGACAAATCTGTCTCAAATGTTAAATAGCTCACTGAGCTGCTTATTCAAGGTTCAAATTTCAGGTTTCAATTTATTTCTCCATATGCAGATAAAAACAACACATACAAAGCATACTCATTGATATAATGATAAATAAACAAAATAGAATTTGGAAGATATATCACAAGTAAGACATAGAGGGAAATATAGTGTATTTTTATCTAGCGTACGGAATGTAGGAAGGTACGGAAGGTGGCAGGAAGTCATTGACATAATGCAAAATCACTCTGAAATCCTATCATTCAATAATCTACTAAAGATCTTTGTTGAACACATTTTCGTTCCTGATTTCATTGGAGCACAACATAACGGAAAATCTCTATAATGGAAAATCCTATCAAGCTGCAATATATTGGATACCTGTATATGTATATGATAATATGTCAATTTTAAAGTACACATTCTCTCCTTTTTTATAATTATACACTATACAAAGACGTCCGACTAATAGGTGGTAGTAGCCCTAACCAGGGGCGTATCGAGATCCAGAAGAATGGCGTGTGGGGGACATACTGCGGGGATTCTCTGGATGTGCAGGTGGCCATGGTGATATGCCGCCAGGTCGGTTTTCCTGGCGCGGCGTTTGCCTTCCAGAGCAGTCAGGAATTCGGCTTGGGATCTGGTCCGGTGTACTATGACGGGTACATGTCGTGTGGTGGCAGTGAGTAAAGAGATGATAGTGATAGTGATAATGAATAAATGTAAACAATTACAAACATCATGATCCTCGACAACAGGTCGCCGTGGCGATAAGTCGCCGAATCGGTTTCCTTGGAGCAGCATTCGCCTTCCAGAGCAGTCGGGAATTTGCCCTGGGATCCGGTGGGATCCGTGAACTATAACGAGTACATGTAGGGCGGTGTCAGTGAGTATATTAATGATGATAGTGATAACAATTCAATGAAAACAAGTAAATCAACATCATCATCATCATAAGCAGAAAAGTATTTGTCACTCGCCTTCTTTTCAAATTTACTATTAAAGATGATGTGTTCATATTACTGTATACGACGCTGCCGTTAGTATTATTACTTGGACCCATGTCGTACCTTTTTATTTTCAATAATATAATGAAAACATTTTACTATCAGCAATTAAAACAATCAACGTCCTTTTTAATTTCTTTCCAGCTGAGAAGACGATAGATGATTGCTACTTCAAGGATTATAGAGCCAACAATTGCACGCATAGCAAGGTTGCTGGTGTCATATGCATCGGTAAGCATGCATTACCCAAGCGTGTCGTTGCATCAGTATGGCGCTTTTCAACGACTATATTAAGACGAAATGTCCACACCGAGATATTTATGAAACCCGGAATTTTGAATTGTCCGTGCAAAAAATTGACGCCAATTGCGACCAAAATTGTTTTTCTCATTTACTTTTCCTCTGAAATGTCCTGTAATATTATTCGTGAGCTTTATTTTCTTTTCAGAGCCCGGTTATGAAGGATGCTATCAAGCCGGTTCGCACTTTCAAGATAACCTCTTTCCAAAGGGGTCAAACCAGCATTCGGTGGATGGATGTCTAGAACTCTGCCGAAATTCGAGCAAGTCCTATGCCGCAATATCCAAGGCGGCCTGTTTCTGCGTTAATAGGCGACCCAGTGCACCTCACGACAGCTTGCGGACGGACGATGACTGCAATGTGACGTGCGCTGGAAATGCGCGTCAAAAGTGTGGGAGCGCAATCAACTTTTCGAGTTAGTGAAACTAGCAAGATTTAAGCACACACACGAATATGGAAGTTTGTGTTTTATTTGAAAAACATGTTGGAAACTTATCGGAAAATATCCAATGATCTTTTGCAAAACAATCAATTAGAGGTAAACATCATTCGCTTTGTTTAGGATGTGAATGTAAACATAGGGTAACTTCATCATCAATCAGATATTCAAATTATTCAATTATTTTTGTATTGACATCGCCTTTCTATACGTTTAATTCAAATCAGACCAGTGTTATATTAAATGTAAGCATTTCTATTTTATGTGAGTTACCATTATGCCGTATACAAAGTGAATTAATAAGTGGCACCATTAGTATTATTATCATTATTATTAATTATTCTATGAAATATGTTTAATTTGTGATCACGCATGAATCCGACACAATGGCGTACCCAGGATTTTTTTAAAGGGGAGGGTTTTTCCTCCAAAAAATTTCTATCAGCGGGGGGGGGGGGGGGGGGGGGGGGGTAGTGGTAGAAAATTTTCGAAGCCGAGGCCAAGTACCTTAAAAATTTTCGTGACCGAGACCAAGTCCCAGTATTTCAGAATCCGGTAAGCGGGGTTGGGGGGGGGGGGGGGGGGGGTGAGGGGGGGGGGGGGGTGTCGTAGAAAATCTTCGACATTTTCGAGGCCGAGACCAAAGTTTTTCGACAATTTCAAGGCCACTGCCTCTATTTTTGACATTTCCGAGGCAGAAACCACGCTTTTTCGCAGTTTTCGAGGCCAAGACCATACAAAATGATGGTCGAGACCGCTTAAATTTGGTCTCGAGACCATTTAAAATTTGAAAGGGGGGGGGGGGGGTTCAAACCCCCCAAAACAGTCATTTTTGGGTAAAGGGGGGGGGGGTTTGAACCCCCAACCCCCCCCCCCCCCCCCTCCCCCCCACTGGGTACGCCTATGATCCGACAGGATCCATGATAGAACTGCATGCCCCGTGCTCATTTACTACGAAGCAGTAAATATAATATGCTCTGTCATGCTGGTTTTCCTTCAGTTTATAGCTCTACCGATGGTTTCTGTAACGAGCTAACCCCACCAGAAAACGGATCCATCGACACATCCAAGACAAGATACGGTACCACTGTAACTTTTAGTTGCTCCCCTGGCTTCAAGATAATGGGCGCAAGGAAACTACAGTGTTTGAGAAACGAGACACACCCCAGCGAATTCAAGTGGGATGGCGTAACCCCGACTTGCACAGGTACTATTGTACAAGCTGTCTGAATTCCGATTTATCTCATTGAGACAGTAAATGATAGTCATAATGATATAATATGGAAAAAATTCCAATACATGTTAATTATATTCAAAATGTTCTACCTATATCCGATCAATAAAAGCTGCATATTAAAACGAAAGTCCAATCGATATGGAATATTTTCCACACTTCGAGATTCCCTTTTACTACGATACTCATAACATTTGATAAAAGTAAATGTTGTGTCACAGTAAAAACTAGAAGGCCGACAAAGTCAGCATACCCACGCCTCCCATTAGCCCTGTTCTACCCCTTCGTCGGCCTCAACCCTGTTTTGCTTACCGCAGGCTAACCAGCGCGTTTTAGGCACGATTTGGTGAAAATGCCTAGGCCAGGGTGTAGGCCGCTTGCTTGCGGCGCGGCAGCCCCATGGCGAGGCAGTGTACAAAATTATTGACAATGAGACTGCACACTGTTTTACTTTTGTATAATCAATCCATTTTCCCCTATTTTCCTGATTCTAACCAGTCTAGATGTATTCAATATGTAAAAATGAACATCTGTTCATCTTCACATTAGTGTCGGGTCAATAATAATTATTAAATAAATAAATGTATTTTTCGGAAACTTACCAATTTCTTGGCGCTTCAAAGTTCAGATCAGCGTGTTGCAATTCAATTCCGTTCCGTATTAATTAACCCGGAATCGAAAGTACCGTACCATAACATATGGTACCGTGCGCGCGATTGGATTCAGCGAGGTTACCGTACCGCGCCTATAACGTGCAGATATTATTTAGGCACACACGTGCATTAAATACATACTCAAACTTCAAGGTTCCACAGAATTTGCAGGGGTCAACCAATCATCACCAAAAATTAATCGATTCTTCCATGTCACTATCCAAACATTCCCTGAAAATTTGGTGCAAATCCGTTCACCCGTTCTCTAGTTATCTTGTACACAAACAAACAAAAAAACAAAAAAAAACAGACAAACAAACAAACAAACAAACAAACAAACATACGGAACCCTTTACATAACCCCCTGCCGATTTCATCGGCGTGGGTAAAAATATACAATTCCTATAAAAAGGAATTGTTAAGCTCAATAAGTTGCAAATACAAATTTAATGTATGTAAGGCTTATAAGCACTATTTTAAACCCCACTATATAAAAACACGAGTTATGGTGACATTGTACGTCATTAACTTTCTTCATTAGCATATATCTCTATATTCAGAGACCGGAAATATGAGAACACATTCTAATATTTGCAATATTTTACTAACAATCTAAAAATGATCATTATCAATGACTGATTTAAACTATTATATTTTACGAGTTTAAACCACTTTCACGCCTCTGGCATGCCTATACGTGTACACTGAGCTGCCAGATACACACAATGCTCTCTTCTGCACTGATCGGACAATAAAGCAAGTAGTTTTACGTGCCGATTGTCAAAGGCTGTCTAATTATTCTAGTCCAGTCAGGAATTAATCTTCTGTAACATGTGTCAGGAAATTATTTTGTTGGGTGTATGAGAATAATTTAACAAAGTATACCGAAAGGTGATAAGCATTGCTAGTGTTCTGTTTATTCATTATCATTATTGTCATCATATTTTTTTTCTTCATTTATTTGTTTATTTATTTATCTTTTTTTTTTTTTTTTTTTTTTTTTTGGGGGGGGGGGGGCACTTATTATGTGCACTTATTATATTCGTTCGCAATATGCACCTTCATTATGTAATTGAGTGTGTCTATTGTAACATGTAATTGATATGTACTATTTGTTTTCCTTAATGTGATATATAGTTTCAACGCTTGCTACACTTCAGCCTATGGAGGACAATTAAAGAAGTATACCGATAGGTGATAAGCATTGCTAGTGTTCTATTTATTCATTATCATTATTATTATTATTATATATTTGTTTTTCATTTATTAAATAATGTATTTACCTTCTTTTGTTCGTTGGGGGGGGGGGCACTTATTATGTGTACTTATTATATTCATTCGCAATATGCAACTTCATTATGTAATTGAGTGTGTCTATTGTAACATGTAATTGATATGTACCATTTGTTTTCCTTAATGTGATATATAGTTTCAACGCTTGCTACACTTCAGCCTATGGAGGACAATGCAGGTATGATATTGAGATAATTTTAAATGATTAGTTCTGTGCAATTAGTACAATTTTTGTCTTACTTGTATATTGGTCAGGTTTATATTAATGTTTTCATATTGCGGTTATTTAAAACAAATTGATACAAATCAAACACATGTATAACTATGATATCGTTTCATATCTTTATAAGTAATGCAAATCCAATTGTCATTATCATAATATATGATATAAGATGTATGAAAATAATGGAGAAAAATTACTGCAAATTGCATGATTTTGATTTTTTTAAATGTATTGTCTGAATGAGATGAATACAACATGAATATCTTCAATTTATGATTAAATTTTTGCTCCGTATCACACCAAAACAATAATTGTTCAAATGTGTATTTTTTCTTTCACAAAGGACAGATAAGAAATAGTCATGCTGCTGTTTATTATTGTCATAGTGTCTGAGCGGAATTTTTTTTTTCTAAAAAATTATCATGGGTATTGTAATAAGCTTAATTTAGACTTGACTGTTACTTATATTCATTTAGATTTGATTTCTCACTTTCTTTACAATATAATGTCAAGCATTATTTGGGTTATACCTCACTCCTAATAATGCTGGGGGGGGGGGGGGGAGGGGGAAGGGGGAGGAGGAGGGGGTGCTTAATCCCCCCTGAGTTTTTTCTTTCAAGTCTTGCTCATCTTTTAACGTATATTTGCATGTGAGCCCAAAGGTCGCTAATCCGTGCGTGATTTGTGTACAACACATCAGTTTTCATAAACATTATTTGTCTTGTTGGTATTGTTTACATTTAGGTGTTTGTTTTGAAGGTAAAACGAGTTTAAAAAGTATAGTTTGTGATGAATTAAAAACAAACATACATAAGTTAAAAAAACAAAGAATTACATAATAAATTATCAAAGCAATATAAAACATAAAAAATAACCTGGCCTTATCAAAATTCTTTGTTGTATTAATTTGCCAAACGGTCTAAAGAATATTTATGTAGTGAAAACCAATGTTTAATTATGAGGAATATATAATTTCTCTATTTCACTTTCTCCCCTTTCTCTATCGCTTTCCCTATCAATCTTTGTATAATAAACATGTACTTGTATATACTGTATCTAACAAGGTCTACCAATATCATATAAAATCCGCTCAGTTTAATACATGTTCATCCATTATCATCCATTACAATTCAGATTGGTCAATCATAAATGTGTTCAACTGTGTCAGACAAACTAAACGGTTATTGACGAAAATCTGTTACAAACGACTAAATTGAGTGGCCTTTATGGGAAATTGATCGACCAAAGGCGAACTTGAAGTTAGCATAATTGTCACACTTTAGGCTTCTCGTGACGAAATTGAAGGACAATTTTATAAAATTGAATGACAAAAGTTTAAAAATGGACAAAAAAACCTATCTTAAAAAATGTGTAACATATCTCATATTGAAATCCGCAGTGGCGAGCCTATCGATCGGCCTTTGTACCGTAGCTGTCTGCATAGTCGCATTCTCTAGTGTCATTATTTGGTACGTATATTATTAGCTCATTAAGGCCTGGTCACATATCGACGGATAGTTGAAACGGATGCCCGACGGAGAGAACAAATTTCAATCTGTTTGTCTCCGTTCGTGTGCGCTTCTTATAATTATGTTCCTTGTCAGGCGAAATTCGGCGGAACGTTTTGTGCAAGAGGCAATGGAAACCAGATTATTTAAATTCTTAAATGTTATATTTGTTAGGCATCCGTTTACGCAATCCGGTGACATGTGACCGGGCCGTATCTGTGTATATTTTCCACATTTCATTTTGACACAGTTTTAAAATGTCCTGGGAATGTAAGATTTCTCACTGACCGTCCTTTCTTTAATTCAATATCAAACAGTGCCATTCGGAGGAAACAGAATTCCGGTAATACCACAAGCACGACGACAGGCGCGTCTTTCTCACCATCACCAACCGAAACCGTCAATTTGCCGGAGCACGATCTGCAGCAATTCCAGCAGCGAGTTCCAGTCTCACATGACATCATCATTCCTACTAGCACAACGACCGTCCACGTCAGAAATGAAAGCATGCCCAGTGTTGCGCTACATCCACCCAATGCGAGTAGAAGTCAAACACACTTACCTATTACGGAGGCTGCGGCAACAGTAGTTTCCGAAGATGTGCGCCGGCGCTCCCCTAGACCCCCAGTTCCAGCTGGCAGGTCCACTGGTCAAGATGATGGCCGTGCCATACGACAAGAGGCTAGTGTGAATACAGAGACCGAGATGACGGAAAGTGATCGGAGCCAAATTGATCATGTTTATTATATTACGGACGTCGAAGAGGAAAGCGACGATGAGGATGAACAGGGCGACGATTACGTAATGTCATCAGGACCAAAGGGACAATCGGGTCCACCAGTTAGGCCTAGAGGCAGAGCAGATCCCAGGAACGCCACTACTCATACGTCAGATGACAGACGTGATGAATATAGTCAGGTTGATGACACGAAGGGCACATCACAAGGCGACGATTATGTAGTCCCACTGGCAAAGGCTGAACAACCAGGTCCGAAAGGCAACGGAAGTAGATCTAGGACCGCAGCTGCGGGTCCAACAGATGTAGACTACCTCGAAGTTCTGCCCGATGAAAGCACATCCATATATCAGACGTACGATAGATTGCGCAACACATATCACGGCGAGGAAAACAGCCAACGTTTGAGGGACCAAGTTATTTCTAGCGGAGGCGCGCCAAGTCGGGATAATGGAGCGCAAGACGCAGATCACGTATACAATTACATCACCATCTTGGACACGCGCGCACCGTCTGACGAGATGGTGATCCCAGCGTCACGTGCCAAATCGAGCCGACTTTCATTGGACACTGGCGGGAACGTCAACTAGTCAACCAAGAAGAATAGAAGTAATCGGGAAACAGCGCTCACGGACACTCAGTTTCATACTTTATCAAAAATGACATTCTAGCAATCCAGGGACATGAAATATAACACTTGTATTAAACACCATCATAATGTTTGCATGTCCTTTTTGCGTAACGTCAGTTACCGACACATTTTTGCTGACTGTTCGATAAGGAATGCAGTTTGGGTAAAGAACTTATCCATTATTATCTTCACTGTTGTAACATGTATAACTATTTAGAAAAATGTAACCCCCATGCCGCTTTGTTTATTTTCATAACTACAAGTTGCAATGTTGCACTGTACATAACGTCAATTACCTTAAAATTGCCCAAATGAGTTAGAGAAAAGGCCCCGGATCGGAAGACAATCAATGACAACGCGTCTGGGCAACGCAACAACTGGCGAACACGACTAACACGTCATTGAAGAGAAGTCAATATCTATACAATTCTTGCCCCGCTTTCAGTTCATAATAATGCAATGTGTATGTGTGTATTGTGACTATGGGTTAGGGTTAGTTATAGAAAAATGAAAATCATTATAGAAACAATAACGTTACAGAATTTGTTTTGATTATGAACAATACGAACGGAGGAACACCCAATATGTACTGTAATTTGTGTAAATTTACTTAAAGTTTTCCTAATTCTCTCGTACCTTGTTGTTTTACTTTTGGTATCAGAGGAATGAAATGGATTTAGATTTTTCAAATGTTTCCACATTAAGGAGATATTAAAAATTGAATTCTAAAGCTGTAGACGCTTTTGACCGTAGCCCAAAATATCTGAAATCAGAGACTAAATTCTCCATAGTATCCGATTTCGGATACTGCACGCGAACGATCGGGATAAGAGACATCGATTTACTCTTTTGTTTCAATCGGTAATCATTATTCTCTTCTATGAAAATCTCACATATTATTCTCAAGAATCTTCCAATGATATTGGTATATGATTGAAGTCTAAAATGTCACTTTCGGGAACAAATATAAAATTAATGGATCACTTTAATGTGATGCACATTGACATTTTCGAAAGTTATATTTAGCTATGTTAAAAGGGATATTTTTAGATTGGCTATCCTGTACGCAAACATATCATATTTTAATGTTTATTTTGCTGCTGATTATCGAAGAATATTTTTAATATAATTGTATGCAACGGCCTTTTATGCAAATACTTATGATTGAAATGTGTAATGAATGTACGTATTGTTTTATACATAACTTTTCCTGTCTTGTTATTACTTATAATGTTTATATTTTATTTCTAATTCCGCTGTTGCAATCAACCGAGGAGAACGAAATTAAACAAAATATCGAATTGTATAAGAAACTGTATGATTGTAAGTCTTGAAAAAGAATTGAATGATTTTTTATTCGTGCGGCGCGTGTGTGCTTGTGTGTGCGAGTGTGTGTGTGCGAGTGTTTGTAACTTTACCCCCTAAATGATTAATGTGACAATTTTACATTGGTTGTTTTCCCGTCTATTTTCAAACTTTTGTCATTGAATGCTATACGATTTTACTTCAATGTCGTTCCGAGAAGCCTAATGAGTCCCAATACCAACTTTGATTTCGTCTTTGGTTGATCAATTTCACAAAAAGTCAACTCAATTTAGTCGTTTGTCACACATTTTCGTCAAGTACAATTCAAATTCGTCTGTGACCAGTGAATTAGAATTATAATAGACGATAATGTGTGACAAATTACTAAATTGGGTGCTTAATGTGAAATTGATCGATCAACGACCATGTTTGATGACGAACATTCCAGGCACCTCGGGACGGAATTGAAGTAACAATTTCTAAAATTGAGCGACGAAAGTTTGAACATGGATAGGAAATCTTACAAATATATACATCAATAAAATACAAAACAATACATTACAGCGTAATACATGAGACGAATTTGAATCGAACGAAAGCAAATAGACGAAATTGTTTTCGCGTTTAATGTGTTTTCAGGGGGTGTTAAGCAACTGTGACCGAGGTTTTTGATTTGAAATTGACAATATTGTGTGACTTATAATTAAATTGAATGAGTGGACTTTTTGTGAAATTGATCGGCAAAAGACGAATTGAGTTGATTATATTTTGATTACGCTGTAATGTTTTGTTGTGTATTTTCTTGATGTGAGGTTTCAAGATTCATTTTCAAAGCTTTTGTACCATCAGTTTGGCTTGGCAGGGTCAAGGGGGCACTTTTGAGCCCATTTAAAGACCCGAATGTGATAACCGTTTCTTAAAACTTAGGGGGGAGGGGGCTTGGACTACACTTAGTGGGATTTTGTTCCATGATACATTATTATACTGCCATGTTAACTGCCATGTCAACCTTTATGGAGTGACAATATAATTTAACCCCTTGCCTATAAAAGTATACGGAGACCTGGGCCCCGTTGCAGAAAGAGATACAATCGATTGTAAGTTGCGATTAATCGTAAGTCAGATCAAGTGTTCTAGATGCGCAAATCTGATTGGTTGAAACGCGTAAATTTTCTGACTTACGATCAATCGTAACTTACATTCGATTGTATCTCTTTCTGCAACGGGGCCCTGGAAGGATACGTACAAATTACGTTGGGATTTCAGAATCTCGAATGGAAAAAATAGTTAGACCAGGCACCTCATTTTACACATACAGTAACTCACAAATGATGTACCCACGCCATAGGCGTACCCAGGGGGGGGGGGGGGGGGTGGGGTTCAACCCCCCCCCCCCCTTTGACCAAAAAATTGCTGTTTTGGGGGGTTTGAACCCCCCCCCCCCCTTTTTCAAATTTTAGCCGGACTCGAGACCACTTTTAAGCGGTCTCGGTCTCGAATTTTGTTACTTGGTCTCGGCTTCAAAAATTTGCTACGGACCCCCCCCCCCCCCCCCCCCCCCACTAAGAGGGGTTCTTGAACGAATGGTCTTGGTCTCGTAAATGTTGAAGGTACTTGGTCTCGGTTCGAACATTTTCACCAGGACAGACCCCCCCCCCCCCCCCCCCCCCACCCCCCACACCACTGAGATGGGTCTAGGGTTCTCAGCCAATGGACCGGTGGTCTCGGTCTCGAAAATTCTGAAGGTACTTGGCCTCGGGGCTTCGAAAAATTTTACAAAAATACCCCCCCCTCCCCCCCTTGAAAAAATCCTGGGTACGCCACTGACCCCACGCACTGACGTTAATTTGTGATTCACAGTCCAATTCTGGCAAGTTTTTCCATTCTCAAAAAGAGGGGTTGTTCAAGCTTTTTGTATTCTTTTTATATGATTGATTTGCAATTCAGCTGGTGATAGATTAATTTAAAGAAGTTACCCTCGGCATTACACATACATAATACAATTTTCTCTCCACACACCAATCCATTTGATAAGTACAACATTACATGTCCACACACAATATTAATTAATGCCTGATTCAATATTATGTCTGATAAACAAACCCATCTCACGACACACCATATAAAATATAAATGTCCAAGGCAAAGTTGGGACCTAGTCAGCTTTTCACATTAGCGAAAACACGTATATAACCAAAACAAAACAAGATCAGAATAGTGATAGACGATAAGCTTTACTATAAACCATTCCCTTAATCCCCTCTTCTTACTTTCAGGAGAGGACCAATATAATAATTTTAAAATACCTGCTACCCCGCCCCCGCGATTCGTGGGCTAATTGTCTCGTGAGTAATTACCACGGGTGCAGTACGGAGGTGGTACTCATCTTTTCAGGCAGTTTGCGAAGGTTCTCCTGCCAAGTTTCGCTGTACCTAATGTATCCAACTCCGGGCTCCCTCGCATATGTTGTAAGGCCGGTCAGTGGCGTAGCTACGGGGGTTGGGCGTTGGGGGGGTGGGGGGGGGGGGGGGGGGTGTGATCACGCTACTCCACCAAGGGGCCTGTATTATTATGGCCAGTATTCTGAGTAGTAAGTACTATGTTGGGGTGGGGTGTCGCCCCCGAAATAGTTTAACCAAAACATTAGATAGTTATATTATACGCGATCAAAGATAATAAGAACTTATATGAAGGAAGTTGTTCACAAATATGCAATTTTATCAAATTATATACAGGGAGGCCCAGAAAGGTTGCAACACATACAATCGTTAATATCATCAAGATCATCGACCAAATGTCATTGTTCCAGACAAAAGATACCATAAGCATTGAATTTTGGGTAAGGGCGTTGGGATCCTAGGGCCATTTTCTGAGGCAATGTTGTTTCCTAAATTTGCTACTTTTTCGTCTCCAGCGATCCTCGCAACACTGAGGACATTCCGCTCCAACGGTCTGCCATAGAATTAGCTGTTGAACAGCGCGATGTTGCGTAATCGATTACCCCCGTACGGTATGGCTCACCAGTTGTCTTCCTTATCAAATCTACGGCAGGCCGTGGGGCGAGAATGTCTCAGTGTTCCGAGGATCGCTGGAGACAAAAAAGTAGCAAATTTAGGAAACAACATTGCCTCAGAAAAATGGCCCTAGGATCCAAACGCCTTACCCAAAGTCAATGCTCATGGTATCATTTTGTTGGAAAAAGAATGTTCTAGCAATCAAATAAAAACCAATGACATTTGGTCGATGATGTTGATGATATTAACGATCGTAGGTGTTGCATCCTTTCTGGGCCACCCTGTATAGCTTCTCACAAGCATGAGGTTCAACATTGAAAAGGTGTTTCTAGAAGCAGTGGTGTATACAGTATATAGCTAGGATTTGTCGAGTGTGTGTGTGTGTTGGGGGGGGGGGGGGGGGGGGGTGTAGCGGGGCCTTGCATTTTCAGTATGGGGCAAAGATTTTCACTCGGGGTGAGGGGGGCGGGGGGCACGTTGTTCCGAAATGTTATCAAGAGTGTAAATTAGACACCGGACTTATAATCTTGCTTGGATTTCCTCTTTTATTTTATGGAGGAGTGAGTCCCTTTAAATGAGAACATGTGGGTGGAGTGGAAATGGGACATTAACACTGATTTCATTAGAAAGGAGGGCCCCATATTATATTGTGGCCATGTGAACAATCACGTGTGTTTGGTAATGTCGCGGAGCAGGTGACATCTGAACATGCACATGAAGAGCAGCTATCTTGTTGACTGTTGATGAGGCAGCATTGCATGCTGCATGCGTGTGTCAGAAATATCGAACAATGTTATGTATTTTACAGTATGCCTTTATTTTGAAGATTTTCGTCGTAAAACACAATACCGTACGATATCTTCTTAATTGTCAACTTGAGATACTAGACGTTTAGCGATTTTGAAAACATAAACTAAACATTCGATTTCTCTCTTACCTGATCAAAAAGGGACACATAACTTAAATTGTAGAATGTGTCCGTTAAAGGCCTGAGTATTGGTCAAACTTAACTTTAGTAACCAAAACCGGCACCATTACGGTACAAAGTAATAGTTATAACTTCACCATGCTCGAAAAGTATACACAATTACAAACGACTGTTATCATTAAAAAAAGGGCCGTTACAATTCAAGAGGGCGCTATTAAAAAAAAAAATCATTGGTTTTAGCCTTTTTTTTCATACAAAGTTGTGCATTTAATGTTTGTTAAAATAATGATTCAATAGAGATATCATCAATGACTTTTTAAAAATCTATTCTGATTTTTTTTTCAAAGTAGTCTTCGAGCATTTTTTTGAAATTTTTCTAAAAAGTCTAAATATCGCCCGGTGATTGCCGGTGAAGAACATTTTGAATAAAAATATATTTACAGATATTTCAGCCGTTTCTGAACCGATTTTGATAAAATAAAGTTTATTCTGTCATTAAAATTGTATGTTCTTTCGAATTAGACAGTCAGTTTTTCATTATCTCACAACAAAATATCGGGGGCACTTCGGGAAATACCAATACTCAAGGCCTACAAGTTACAAGATTTGTTTTCTCACCTGGTTTGGTGGATGCAAATGTGTTACACTCCCTTTAAAGCCAAGTGACAGTATTGGGAAACGCCCCACATACAAAAAAAAATAAAAATAAAATATACGCTCTGATCACCAACAATGTTTACTAGTATATATAGGATTATTCAATTTCGGACAAGAATCCGCCTATAGTATATACAATCAAACCTGTCTATAACGACCGCTTAAGGGACCGGCGAAAAGTGGTCGGTGTAGACAGGTGGTCTCATTAGACAGGTGGGCGGCCATTTGGAATTTCTGGTCGCATAATATAGTGCCTATATGCACATGTGTAATTATAATTGACATCTGTACACGCACGTGTCCAGTGGACAGTTTAACATCTGAACACTTCAATCTTAAATATCTTTTTAACGAAAGGGAAATTCGAAAAACCGAAACCTGTCCCATGCTTCTATTTGTTAATACGAATACAGCAAGGTACGAGGGAACCACCACCATTACAATTTGATTGTGAGGATATGGACAATGTTACTATAGATCCCTTTAAAATAGACTCCTGCCACATTTCTAACGATTAAAATCGTACAATATTCTTAAACCCGTTCAGGCCCCGTTGCAGGAAGAGATATTACAATCGATTGTTTGAAACGCGTATGATTTTCTGACTTACAATCGATTGTATCTCTTTCTGCAACGAGGCCTAGGACTGATTGATTAAATTGGTTAAGTGCCAACGAGACTATTTTGCCAAACCACGTCCACGACGTAATACATTATTAATACTCAGTAAATAGTACTTCGCGCAAATGTTGAGAACTAACCGGCTGTTCAAACATCAGATAGAAGGACGCGATTTTATGATACTTATAATTATTTTAATAAATGTTCACTCTTTTGTACACATATAATTATCATTTATAATTATGTACTGAAACTATACGATTGAAAAATATACACGAAAATCTGTATACTCGATGTAATAATGAGCCTGGAATATTCAATCCCAATTATATTAGAGACTAAATTATTGAATCGAAATGTGATAGCTAGGTGACCAGCCAAAGTCAATCTATAAGCTCTCTGAAGTTTATTGTCATTATAAAAGTTGGCTTTATGCATTGACCTGCTCGATCAAGATTGGAGCCTTGAGTGACCAGAGGCGACCGAGTTGGTCGCCTTGGTCGCTCAAGCGCTAATGTTGTGGTCGCTATACACAGATTTATATGTACGTCGGGACCCAATAGGTGGTCGCTGGTCGCGTTAGGCAGATGGTCGCATTACGCAGGTCGCTTAACACATGATTTTTCAGGGGAGGACCAGAGAGCGGTCGTTATGAGCAGGTGTTCGCTATAGACAGGTGGTCGCATTAACAGGCTTGACGTATGTATTTGCAATTTAGAAAACGATCCGTATACAGATCAATATACCCGACAGTTGTAAATTCCCATCATACTGATTGTTTTCAAAATAAAAACAACTATTTTATTTGCACTGTTTAATTTATATTATATATTCCTGGTCCATTTCCCTATTTATGTTTTAAATAATGTATACAAACATGTAGCTGCATCACTTCGGTGATCCCTCACAAGTATTCCTAAGGTGAGTATCTGTTTTATATGACACCTAGGTGTAAAAACTAAAATAGATCCTAGATCCTTTTCATTTGATAACTGGAATTTTTTCCATTCGTGCAATGGTACGAATATTTTCATTCGGTGAAAGATGGAATGTTCCGTTCAACTCGGCTCCGCCTCGTTGAATGGAACAATTCATTCCATCTTTCACCTCATGCAAATATTCGTACCATATATTGCACTCATAAAAATTCATTATTTGTCTACTATCCAATGGCTAACTATTTTACCTATTTATACATTATGAATAACATCTTTAGTTCTGGATATTATCGAAAATCCAAAAGCTTCCAGGACCCCCATGAGACTCAAATGTGGCAGCTAGCACCACATCTACAAAGTAAATGGTTCACTCAGGTGAACCATTTACACGCAATATATATGCTAATGCGCTGGAGATAACAATACCGGCCATTCGTACAATAATCATTTTATTTCTACATTTTGCTCTCTTCAAAACAACAAAGTCGGTAATTATTATCAAAGTATATGAATTGGGGATCACATAAACGAAAGTTTTTTTGCATTTGATGGTAAATTGAGGGAGAAATCAGCCGACAAAAAAAATTGTTTCCGTTGGATAGTGCAGCGGGCGGAAGAGGTTGATCTCCGCATAACGCTATTGTAATGAACCTATGTGTGGCCAGCACCATGAAATATCAAATCTAACATACAAATTATTTCGAACTTAGGAAATGAAATGAGGGCGAAGTATCATAGGGCGAGATATATAATAATTATTAGCCAGCGGCGCGCGCAGCTGCATCAGTGTGGTATTAGAGTCGTCTATCTTCATAAACAATTACCTGAACAGCTGCAGCTGCTCAGCTCGATCTCGAGGACGAGGGATTATTATACAAAATAGTAATGTAATTGTATCATCAAGAACTGACAGTGTTGAATTTTACCATCGAGATGCTCTTCAAGTTGTCCTTCAGAATATAAAACGTAATGGACGCTTTATAAATACTGTTGAAGCGATCGACAGTGATTTTCTGCCAGTCAAGTTTCAGCGTCTTTTCATTTTGGAGCTGCATCGAGTGAGAGTCCAACCCGGTAGCGGCGGGGGATATTCGCGGCAGTGACTGGTGGATGTGGCAACATGCGTGGGCCTTACTGTTAAAGCTGCAGTGCGAAACATCAACTACATTTCTGATTTTAAGATGACTTTTACATGCATGAAGAAGAGGTCGAGAGTTATATTTCAATGGTCAGAGTAAGTAATAATATTCTAATAACACAAGTCACAAGCCAAATTGCAACTATCTATCATGTCTATGATGAGGACTATGAATCAGTATGATTTATGATGATGTACTATTTTAGAAATACGTGTGTGTGGGTGTGTGTGTGTTGATTGGAAAGGCGTGTTCATCACACAACGTAAAACTATTTATATTTTAGCTACGAGGAAGCAAGGTTGACGAAAATAAAACAAGAAAGAAAGTGAATTCCCTTTTCGTATGTTTAATGAAGAAGTAAATAATCACATCACATCAGATGTGGTTGCATATGAAATAGTACTGTAACCGATCATCGGATCGGCATGCCGATCACGGTCCGATCATACAAGATCGGACCGTTTTTGCCGATTTCCGATCATGCAGAAAAAATCGGAAGATCGGATCGGCAAAAAAAAAAAAAAAAAAAAAAAATCCTTTTTTTTTTCTTTGGAAAATGATCCCCCAAAACATATTTTGGGAATATAAATGAATACCAAAGCAACATATATCCATATGAATAAGCCCAAGGTAATCTTGTATGGGTATGCTTTCATTTAAAACTGATTACCTCTCCTTTTCCAAAATTACTCGCGCCGGTTCTGAGCTTAGTCCCATGTGTTTCTGAAAGGTTACGCCAAATTAATCACATGGGACTAAGCTCAGAATCGGCGTGAGTAATTTTGTAAAAGAAGAGGTAATCAGTTTGAAATGAAAGCATACCCGTACAAGATTACCTTGGGCTTATTAATATGGATATATGTTGCTTTGGTATTCATCTATATTCCCAAAATGTGTTTTTTGGGGATCATTTTCCAAAGAAAAAAATTTTTTTTTAATTTTTTTTTTTAGCCGATCATCCGATCCCGATCATCGATCCGATTTCGAAGATCGATAAAATTTTGCCGATCCGATCAAACGATCCGATCATCAAGGTCAGTTACAGCACTAATATG
This sequence comes from Echinarachnius parma, assembly GCA_037951105.1. NCBI lineage: Eukaryota > Metazoa > Echinodermata > Echinoidea > Clypeasteroida > Echinarachniidae > Echinarachnius > Echinarachnius parma. The sequence goes on along the minus strand of JBAMJV010010521.1, from coordinate 52,302 downwards.
AAATAAGGATGACGATGAATGAATCATTTTAATCATTTTGAATCATTTTATATTGCACGAAGATACATGGCCAGTTAACCTAACCAGGCGCCGTACGTAGTACGGCGCCTGGCATACTGAGGATACCGTGATGGTAACACTTTATAGGCTTTAACGGCAAACACACTTATAAAAAAAGTTTTAAAAACACACAATATCATACTTTAAATAACATATCTCGGTTCATACTTACGAATTATGTTGCATGGACATCAATGATCCAAATCTGATGCTCCATTCGTTTTATTTATACTGAAATTTACTATAAAACTGGCAAGATTACAGAAGTGACGAAAATGGTTTCCGAATTTGTTCGCTGCATGCAATATCAGGTGATCAAAAACTTGTCTGCAATGCACCCCTGTACTACGTACCATACATGTGAGTACGGTACATACAGTCCCTGGCTTATTGTATTAGTCAACCGATCGGCCCGCGCATGCGCTATGCATTGCCGACGAGTTTTCGGTCACCTGACATTGCATGCAGCGAACAAAGACGAAGGAAATAACAGTCATCATCATCATCAATTTGAGGTATAAAGTTATCATTCTTTTGCAACAAATTAAATAGCAAGCAAGGTAGGTTGAAGGTTTAATTCATGTCTAGAACTAAAAAAATAAAAATAATAATAGATGTAAAGTTCTTGAAACCACCCGTCGCAAAATTTCTCCAAATTTGTTAACGTCTCGTCTTCACAGCGCCGTCCTACGGACGGCGCTGATCACAGTTAATGGCCAGTATACAATGATAAAATAAGCATGACAATAAATAAATGTGGGTAAATAATTGCTTACAATGAATGTTGGCTAGAGTCCAAAAAGTGTGAGCGAGTTTGTTGTAACGAAGGAAGGGGCTGCACGCGATGATGATGCGGAGACTTGACGATGCCGTGGTTGAAGAACCACGAAGTGCGCGATGACGACGCTGATGAGTACGCTCGTGAAGATGTTGACGCTCGCGAGTCGCGGTCGAGACGAGCAATGAAGAAGATGATGCGGGAGATGTCAGCTACGGTGAATCGAGCTGGTGTGGATGTCAGCTACGGTGAATCGAGCTGTGTGGATGTCAGCTACGGTGAATCGAGCTGTGTGGATGTCAGCTACGGTGAATTGAGCTGTGTGGTGTAGCCAGAACTGCCCGGTGCGTATCGTGACGTGGAAGCTCCCAGTGGTGAATCAGTGGTACAAGACGGCAGTGATTTCATCGTACCACTAGAAACTATCCAGTCCGCTGGGGTCGGCGTGAAAGGTGCTGTGACATGATGGAAGATTCACGCCACAGAAGGAATAAATGAGTAAATGATGGAAAAATACTGAGAAATACGAAACTGGTTATAACAGGTTTAAATAATGAAGGTCGTGGTCAAGTGCGAATGTATGAATTGCTACACTATCACTACTATCATTGTCATTGACATTTGGGCGCTAGTTCACTAATGTACCTTCACTCCGGTGCCGGCACCCTACGCCGCTAGCTACCCGTGACACTCTTGAAGAGTACCCTACTAAACACAAATATAACGTACCCAAAATCAACTGAATCTTCGACAATTGCTCAAATAATGGTCATGATTTCAAAGTAGTTATCTTTTTTAACTGTTTTGTGTCAATTTTCGTACCTTTTATAAGTATTTTTCCTCAAAACGTAGACATTATGATATGATGATGATGATGATGATATAAATATGAACATCGGTGTTGCTCTGCAACGATGATGGTGATGATATAATCATAGTCATTCTGAAATGTGTTGTTGATGATTGTGCCTTTTGAACTGATGACATCAGTGATGTAATGAGGAAGATAATTGGTGATGACAGCTGATGATATTGGGTCTAGCACTTTAGCAGATTTGGATTTTTGACAATTATGTATATAGACCTGTAATAGGGACACTGATTTTCCGTTTCAAAAAAGGCCTTTTCCGTTTCAGAAAATCTGGAATTCCGTTTTTACCTGCCTGAAAAACGGAAATTCCGTTTTGCCATAGACTTTGTACATGTGAAAAACTGCAAATTCCGTTTACATAGAACTCCATACAAAATTCAATGAGTAGGGTAAAATCATGATTTTCACCCACAAATCATCAAAATTTGGGGGGAATGTGTCATGCCTGATATCAGGAAGGACTTACCACAGGCCAGAGAGTAAATATCTTTACAATTTATTCAATAATGATTAAGGCTGAGTTGGTTCGGTCGATTACACCGGTTCCCGACCGTCATCATCGGGTACCGGTTTCGTTTTTTTTTTCGGAAAGGGCTCCGAAAAAAAAAAAGGAAAAAAAGAAAAAAAAAAAAAAAAAAAACATTTTTTAAAATTTTTTTTAAAAATTAATTTTTTACATTTTTTCCCGTTTTTCCGTTTCATATGGTAAATTCCGCGATTTTCCGCGATCGCGGAAAATCAGTGTCCGTACTGTAATGTACTTGTAAATTGTACTTCTAACTAGCTCTAATCAATTTGATTTGGAGACGTGCCCACACATAGTTTAGCGTTGTGCGGAGCTGAGATCATCCTCTTCCACCTGCTATTGATCCAACACAAAAACATTTTTGGTCGGCCGATTCCTCCCTCCATTTACCAGCAAATGCAAAAAATCTTTTGTTTATGTGATCCACAGTTCATACTTTGATACCAATAACTCTGTTGTTTTGAATACCGCAAAATGTTTTTTAAAAAATGATTATTTCCTGTTCGTTTTCCTTACCGATGCATGCTAAAACACAGCGTTCAACTGTTGAAATGGTACAGTGTACGAATGGCCAGTATGCTTATCTCCAAAATATTAGCGTAATTGCATGTAAATGGTCCAACTGTGCCCACATCTACATGTTAATGGTCCTTTAATCTTTTATCATGCTCACAAAAACTGTGATTTGAGTTCCCTTTTTTTTCCTGCCACTCCGTAAAACTGATGAAAATACGCCCTTGATCATGACTATGGACGGTGGACGGTCCATAAACAAGCGCAATTCATACTCGAGTGAGTAGAATCGCCATCTGCGAGTAGAGAGTGCCTTATGCCTTGGATTCTAGGTGATAGATGCATTTATCAACAAATTCATTCATTGATTTTCTTTTGCAGGAAGGACCGTCGACTATGGACCTTGATGATCTTTACGGGAACATGTCTGGCGTACACTTGCAGGTCGTCCATGTCTATTGCCGCTATCCAGCTGGCTGAGGAGTTTGGGTGGAATAAAGCTCAAATGGTATGAACAAAATATATATGTGACGGTTGTGACCCGATATAGCAAAACCATGCACACTTGTAGGTAAATCATGTTTTGAAGAAATGGGCAATTTCAGTTCATATAATGATACATGTAAAACACTTATAAATTTATTTAACAAATTGGAAGAATCAATATCTTTGTCAAAATGTTATCAGATTTTTAAAAAGAAGGCAACGAATGAAAGCTTGTGATGATTTTGTTGTATTATTACTGACAAGTGCAGGGTTTTGCTATATCCAGTAACATATTGCATCTTTAGTGTATTGCCCAAATAAAGCCTAGTTTTCTTTGATATTTTCCAATATATTCTGGCAAGTTTCCTCAGTTTTAATTTCTGACAAAACTGATGTGTTATAGTATTTACAAATAACAGTTGCTATTTCATGGGATGCAAGCCTAAATGTAGCCCCAAAATAAATATTAATTTGTGCCTCTGTAAATAAAATTAAAAAAGAAGGTGTTAGGTGGTTTGGATGCTTTTATAGGATGCCAGCACCATTTAGCAAACACCTTGTGCACTGTGCACAATACACTCTGGCTCAGTTTTACTAAGAGTGCACAAACTAACCTAGTTACAAATGTTTGGACCGCCCTCTACAGTACATCATCGTGCATAACAATCTTTAAAGGGATCTAATATCATTGTCAAAATCCCCCAAACTTACTTGGAACTCTAGCAGTTCTCACCTACCTAGTTGTATTTGCATTAAATAGAAGCGTGGAACAGGTATTGGTTTTCCAAATTTCTCTCTCATTATATTTATGATTAAAAGTGTTCAGATTTTGAAGTCTCTCAGGGAGACTTTGATGCGAGCCTTGTTCTTATTCTTTCATAATTTTCTGTTTTTCCTCCCATGCACATCTTTCTAGGGTCTAGTTCTTGGTTCATTCTTCTGGGGCTACCCAGTACTTCAGGTTCCTGGAGGACTCTTGGGTGACCGCGTCGGTGGGGACCGTGTCATGGCAATTTGCGCAGTGATATGGTCTTTACTGTCCGTGTTGCAGCCCTTGGTGCCGTACATGTTTGCCTCAAGTGACGCAGCCCTCATCGTTATGGTTATTTCTAGGTTTCTGCAAGGTTTATCACAAAGTAAGTAGTCGTAGTAGAAGTAAATTACTGTAAAGATAGATAGATAGGTATATATAATAGATATATATAGTAAACAAATATACCATGCACCGAGAGCCTCTAGTTGAAATTATGGATTCTGAGGTGACAGGAAAAGCACTATTTTCTGAGGGGCACAAGCCCCGAAGAAAATCAGTGCTTTTTCTGTCACCGAGGAATCCATAATTTCACTAGTGGCTCGAAATGCATGATATATTTGTTTTATATCCTTCATTTAAAATGAAATCCTGTTCAGTGTAATAATAAAACTCTTTTCACTTACCATACATGTAAATGTCACTTGATTCAGACCGAAGTCACAGTGCCTTCACACAGCTGTACACACACTGCATGCACCGCAACCATAGAAGTATGACTCCAACACTGCCATTGTAGAACTAGAAGGTAAACTGTATTGCCCGTAGGTACCGTACCCCATACACTTTGTACATAAAGCAATGGCGGGCTGACGGTCTTGTTTACGAGCAGTATTGAACGGAGGAAGTTCGTCACAAAACTGCATTGTGGGGAAATAATATGACGAAACAATAAGAATGTGCGTAAGGCGCGCACTTTACCAAGCGCACTCACACTGTACATTTTCTATGGCAAAGATGTCATTAGCGCGTACATTTGTGATTTTGCGCGCGATGAATTTGTAAACAATTTTTTCCCTTGGCTGAGACAGTGATCCATGTATGAAGAGTGACTCTTCTGCAAATATTGAGCAATCATAAACAGTATTTAACACAAAATGTAACTAAAAAATGCTCTTATTAATGGGGTAGAAAAGGGCAACACAAATTGATTACGCTAGATAAAGAGGTGGTGAATATTTTACCGCTCAATGGGATGTACTTTATTATTAAATTCCCGTTCAATTTCCAAATACACAGCCTGTCATACTTTTGATGACGTTTTGTGACGTAGCTAAACTGCTTCTAATCGCATACATACCTAACCATCATGGCGGCTGAGTTTACCCCGCGACACAAGTTTGTCTAATCAAGGAGCTCCTTGGTCTCATTCACCGATGTCGGTGCTCGCTAAATTGTCGAAATTCACATTAGTAGTGAGAGTACTTGAATCTTGACAGTCCGTATTTAATCTGTTTTTTTGTGTGTTTTCACTATCTGTAGAACTGATAAACTCCTCTAAATCCTCCTCATTAATCAATTCAAACCAAACCGCAGCTGCCATTTTGTCTGTTTACAATATTGCAGCGCAGACGATTTCGCGATCCATACGTTTATACCTTGATATGGTCTTTATTGTCTGTGTTGCAGCCATTAGTGCCCTACATGTTTGCATGCCTCAAGTGATGCAGCCCTTATCGTCATGGTTATTTCTAGGTTCCTGCAAGGTTTATCCCAAAGTTAGTATAGTGGAAAATAAATTTACTGTAAACAGATTACAGTCAAACCTGTCAAGATAGCGACAGCTGAAGGGACCGGCGAAAAGTGGTTGCTATAGACAGGTGGTCTCATGAGACAGGTTGGTGGCCATTTTGAATTTCAGGTCGCATATTGCGCCAATATGCACATATGTAATTAATAGGCATCTGTACTTGCGCGTGTCCATAGTTTTATTTAGTATTTGTTGCATGCATAACCAGAACAAAAATTGAAATTATAATGGCATTATATTTTAAATTATATTAAATGTTTGTATTATCTTGTTTTTTAAAAGTGAACTTAAAGATGCAAAATGTGTCAATGAGTCATCTATTTATTCATCATGAGAGAGTCAGCTACGCATACTTGCATGTGTATCATAGTTTTCTATAGAATTCTGAAGTCAAGATGCATTGTTCGGTCGTAACAAGCGCACAGATTATCATTGAAAAGAGTCAAAAACACCCCGCCTCGGCGATTAAAGTATTCGGGTCATTCCACCGACTTGGGGCACAAAGTGTGACATTAGAGGTGAAATTTCAAACTAACTAATAACTTTTAATATCAATATATTTTGTTAGTTCACTAGTCAAGTGTTATAAAAGAAAAAAAAATTGGGCATATACTGTGCACGTATACCACAATGCCACTGGTAATCAGGCTATGAGTGTATGGGTTGCGGATGTAACTGGAAACCACAGCTAATAAGATACCGAGAATAAATTGTAAGAAAAGAAGTGTCAGAATTAACAACATTCATGTGATTACTAGTCTTCCAATGACATTCAAAGAAATTCAGTTCAACCAGTTAAGGCGTCAACATACAATATAGAAAAAACACAACATAATCATGAAATATGGGCAAAAATCAGCTTTTATTGAAATTCAACCATGAAGTTTGAATAATACAAGAACAATCAACTGTCCAACATTGAATCAATGCCATTTTGTGACTCCATGAACAACATTTATTTTCTTACTTACACGTCGTAGAGAAAAGTTCAGAAGATGTGAAAACGGGTTTGCATTAGATTACTGATGCAGATGTAACAGTTTATTGTGGAAACCGTTTCCAATTACATCCGGAACAATTTGGGCAATGTTCCTTTGTTGTGATAATAATGTTCTTTCATACACTTTTGTTGTTGTTGCTGTTTGTAATTTTTATTTTTTCAAAATATCCCACCTGAATTTTGCCTCTAATACAATGAAAAATTTGTAAAAATATGGACGAAAAATCATCCATTTGTACCTTTTTAAACAAGAGCAGTAATAGGGAAAGAACATTTATGTACAATCAACTGTCCAGCATTTTACCGATGCCATATTATCACTCCATAAGCATGTATTATTTTCTTACTTACAGGGCCAGAGAAGCAAGTTTACAAGAAATGGAAACAGGGTTTATATTACATTATTGTTACGGATGTAACACTTTATTGTGGAAACCGTTTCCTGTTACATCCGAAACAATTGGTTAATGTTCAGCGTTATTCAGCGTTCAACTGTTATTGTCTGTTATTGTTTATTTGTTTTACCTTTTTGCTTCTTTATTTTAAATCACTATTCCATTCTCTTTTTTTTTTTTGTTGCCTGAAATAGATCCATCATTCAGTTAAGATTCGGACGTAAATTCGGAAACCTCTTCTTTCACCGCACAAATGAGCTGCCGATGGCGATCGATGTACTGCCAGCTATGTGGGAGGGGTTTACTAGTCTTGTGCGCAAGGGGTTTGATCGAATAAAATCTAGCGTAGATCGCTAGTGCGAGTTTTTACGATCTTTTTTGGTTTCGGACGTAACTTCAAGATTGCGGAAACCAAAGCTACGGCATGGAGTTTTGAAAGTCATAATCTAAAACTGAAAATTAAGTCATTAATCAACTACCGTAAAACTCCGTGTATAAGGCGCACTTTTTTCCGTCGGAAAAAATTTCAAAGTCGGGGGTGCGCCTTATACACAGGTACAGCAAAAAAAAAAAAAAAAAAAAATTACGATGTTTTTTTTTTTTTTTTTTTTTTTTTTTGGGGGGGTTACAGTTACAGTTACACTGCAACTAATTGATTATTCAATGTTCATGAGTAGCAGCATTCATTTAATATTCAATTTTCTAACCAGCGGTCATACATTTTTCTCATTAAAAAACAGTTATTAATGAATTTAGCATTTTGCATATTTAATGAGCATTGCTATCTAATGAAAACATGAATATTCATGAGCAGAAGTTTTGTAAAAAAAAAAAAAAAAAAACGGGTGCGCCTTATACACGGAGTTTTACGGTAATAACAAATATATTTCCCATCCCAATGTCTATCTATCTTGGTTATTAAACATGCATTAGGAAGTTGGTAACCATCTTTTTTTGCCCATGTTCTGGACGTAATCATTTTCATCTCCTTTGGAAACCACCCGTTACGTCCGAATGTGATATCAATGAACTTTTTTTCCCCCTCATAAAGAATGTTATGGGTGTTCTGAAAGTGCGCACAAATCAGGTTGTTTATTATTGTTAAAAACAGGAATTCACCTCCATCATAATTCTTATTTGTAATAAAAGTAAAGCCACTCAGACAAATGCATTGACCAATGTCACAAAATGTACACATTTTCACTTGCGGAAACCACAGAAAAACAATAAACAACAACAAAACAAGGTGACAACATCAAATATCATTTCATCATTCTTGATCACTTTATTATGATATACAACATATTACAAACAAATAAATATTACATGCTGGTGAAATAATTACTGTTAAAGATACATGGTGTGACAAAAATCAAATGTTGCCCAACTCAGTGGAATGACCCATTTGTCAAATTCTGTTGTGATGTTGATTGAAGTGCCTTTGATCGACAAATTTCTGTATCAGCATTAGGTACTGAAGGTCATGAATACTCTTCGTTTATGAGTCCGAAGCACTTGGTATCGGTAATGCGTGTAGGCTTAAACAAAACAATAAAAGGGAACTAGTTACTTTGTTGACATACATGTGCAAAAAGTGATGAATGGTTGATACAATGTATATATATTGTTGTTATGTGATATGTCCACTGGCAATTGTGTGAAAATTTCAAGTTAAATGAACGTAATATGGCCAAGTAATGAGCAGAAATGGAAAGTGATAATCACTAATTCGTTGCACTGACTTTGTATACTGTTACGACTATCTAGTGGATAGACTTTAACATCTGAACACTTCAATCTTAAATATCTTTTTAACGAAAGGGAAATTTGAAAAACCAAAACCTGTCCAATGCTACGAATACAACACGGTATGAGGGAACCGCTAGCATTCCAATTTGATTGTGAGGATTTGGACAATGCTAGTACTAGATCCCTTTAAAATAGACTCATACCACATTCCTCGCACTGGCCCACTGGCCCGGGGCCAGTGAAATTGCACTTAGGGCCAGCAAAAATGTATAAAAGTCATATTTTGGTGGCCTGATCGGGCATGCAGATTTTCAACCCGACATTGACAATTTTTGAAAAAATCTTGTTTTCTTTTATGTCATGCTTCATCTGCTGTAATCAAAGGTTTGATTAGGAAAGAGTGATATTTTGAATAGTAAAAAGCTTACTCATGAAATACAATTTTGGGGCCAGTAAATTTTCTTTCGGGCCACCAGAATAAGGGAAGAAACTATTTCACTGGCCTGACCGGGCCACTGACTAAAAATGTGAGTGTGGAGCCCTGTATTAACATCGTACAATACTCTTAACCTGTTCAGGACTGATTGATTTTGATATATCATATAAAGATTGACCCAAGCCTGAGTATTTTCTAGTCAAGTCCTGAATTGGTTTAAGTGACAATGAGACTATTTTGCCAAACCACGTCCGTGTGATAACCTTGATAATGAAATGGAAAAATAACTGTTATTCTAATGCAATTAATACTCAGTAAATAGTACTCCGCGCAAATGCTGAGAGACTAACAGGCTGTTCAAACATCACATAGAAGGACGCGACTTTATGATACTAATAATGGTTTCAATAAATGTTCACTTTTGTACACATATGATTATCATTATTTATATGCTCCCAGGGCGGTACTGAAACTACGTTTGAAAAAGTACATGTATCTATGAAAATCTGTCTAATTCCTTAAATACTCGATTACTCGATACTCAATTAATACTCAGTAAATAGTACTCCGCGCAAATGCTGAGAGACTAACAGGCTGTTCAAACATCACATAGAAGGACGCGACTTTATGATACTAATAATGGTTTCAATAAATGTTCAATTCTGTACACATATGATTATCATTATTATGCTCCCAGGGCGGTACTGAAACTACGTTTGAAAAAGTACATTTGTCTATGAAAATCTGTCTAATTCCTTAAATACTCGAGGTAATGATGACCCTGAAATATTCTATCCATATATTAGAGACTGAAATCAATGCTCAAAATTAACTTTTTTTGCTGGTGGCCCGGTCGGGCCAGTATAATTAGTATTTTTCCAAATTTGAAGGCCCGAAACCAAAAACTACTGGCCCGAAAAAAATAAGGAAAAACAAAAGTAAAATTAATACAATAACCATATGAATAGTTTCAGGGTACTAGGCAATACTTTTTTTATTTTTCATTCCCCTTTGTTTCATTGTAAGATGAATTAAATAAACATGAATTAGGATGAATGTGTGTGTGTCATGTCTTTTTATTCATTGTCTTCATCAAAAAATCACAGCGATTGAATACACACAAGTGACATTTTCACTTCCAGTCATACATAGTCAGGGTCTAGGTGACAAAACAAAAATGGTAGAAAAAGAGAAAATTCAATTTGACCTCAAAAATCTGTGCAGTGTTGTCTGAACACCTTAGACAAAAACATATTTTAAAATTGTGATATATAGTAGTAATATATATGAATATTCGGGTGCGCTTCGTTATTCCGAAGGTTCGTTATTCCGAAGGTTCTTTATTCCGAAGGTTCGTTATTCCGAACACGCAAATTTTGTATACCTGAGGGTTCGTTAATCCTAAAATGAAATAGGGTTCGTTAATCCGAACATTTGTTGCATTATTCCGCAGGTTCGTTATTCCGAGGGTTCGTTATTCCGAAGGTTCGCTATTCCTAAAATTAAATCAGGTTCGTTATTCCGAAGGTTCGCTATTCTTAAAATGAAATCGGGTTCGTTAATCCGAAAATGAATTTGGGTTTGCTATATTGCTATAATTTCATATAAAGAGATAAAAAAAAATTAAATGTTTGATTGGTCTGGCCAAGGGAGGGAAAGGGGGAGGGGTATGCTTAATGCAGGCTGTAAATTAAATAAACAAAACACAAATTATAGTATTATAACAAACCTGATTTAATTTTCGGATTAACTAACCCTATTTTATTTTCGGACTAATGAACCTTCGGAATAACGAACCTTCGGAATAACGAACCTTCGGAATAACGAACCCGATATTTTTTTCAGATAAACGAACCTTCGGAATGACGAACCCGATTTCGTTTTAGGAATAGCGAACCCTCGGAATAACGAACCTTCGGAATAACGAACCTTCGGAATAACGAACCTTCGGAATAATGAACCTTCGGAATAACTGAACCTTCGGAATAACGAACCTTCGGAATAACGGACTGTAACCGAATATTCATGAGCAGCATATATGAATATTCATGATGCTCATTAAATATGCAAAATACGCAAAATAACTGAAATTACTAACAACGATTTTTAATATGAAACTTTTTTTATAACAACTGGTTAGAAAATGAGTACTGCTGCTCAAAAATGTATGAATATTCATTAGCAGTAGTGTTACTTGCTCAATTAACTTGCAACTTTTTAACTAACCAATATTTTGTATGTGAGAAAAGGGTATAAGTTGCTGAATGCTACATTTTAAAAACAAGCTCTTGTCATGCCCTAGACAGGACTAAACATGACTACAAAGTATCTATAAAAAAAGATCGGGCCACCAAACTTTGAAATACGAGTTTTTTACTGGCCCGACAGCAATTTTTGGTGGCCCCGGGCCATCTGGCCTATGCTTATTATTTCGAGCAATGCTGAAATACTTGAATCAAAATGCCAGCCAAAGTCAATCTATAAGCTGTCTGAAGTTCTTTGTCATTTTAAAAGTTTGTCGCTCAAGCGCTAATTTTGTAGTTGCTATACACAGATTTACATGTACAGTATACTGTATGTGCGTCGGGACCCAAATAGGGTGGTCGGTGGTCGCGTTAGGCAGGCAGTCACATTACGCAGGTCGCTTAATACATGATTTTTCAGGGGGGACCAGAGAGCGGTTGTTATCAGCAGGTGGTCGCTATAGACAGGTGGTCGCATTAGCAAGTTTGACTGTATATATGGAGATAGATGGATTGAATAGATAGTCTGAGTCATGGGTATTTGCACAGTGATATGTTCACTATTGTCTGTAATGCAGCCTTTTGTAGATAATTAAAAATGAAAGGGAAATTCGAAAAATCTAAACCTGTTTCAAGCTTCTATTGGTAATACAAATACAACAAGTATTAATGAACCACTAGAGTTCTAAGTAAGATTTGTGGATTTGGACAATGTTACTTGAGCCCTTTAAGACTTATAAAATTAATTATCTTGCAGACTTGGAATCACACTGTTTTATCTTAGAGTCACCATTTTTCTCTTGACATTTTCCCTTGGATTACACTCCTTTTTGTTTTGTCCCTTTTTGTTTTTCTGGTAAAGGTCCTCACTTCCCATCTATAAGCAGTATTGTGGCAGAGAGGGTGTCCTCACAAAGGAAAGGAACAGCCTTCACTACAATGTGTGCTGCATCAGCGTTTGGGTGAGTATATATATGGATTGTGTTCTCATTAATGGCCAGTAAAAACTGACAAAAATGGGAACCTCACATGGTGTCACTGACAGCGCCCTAAAATAAAAACTACACAACCAAAATTACTGTTCTTGGTATCATTTTTAAAGACACCCTATACGATGGACATAACTTTTTGTTACTATATTTTGGGAAGTGCCTTGTTCAGTTATTTTGGGCCACCCTGTATAACCAATTGCATCTATCAGTTAAATTGAACTGTCTTCTATGATTTGGGACTGTTTATTGTAATTTGGGCCAATTTATTTTGTTACTTGCCGTTTAATTAAAATGGCAAAGTAATTGCTGTATTAATATATGGAATAATTACAAAACGATAAAGGGATAGTTGAGTTTTGGTAAAGAGAGTACAGTTTTGGTCAAACTACAGTTTTGGTCAAACTACAGTTTTGGTCAAACTGAATTTTAGTAACCAAAACTTGCACCAATACATTACAAACTAACAGTTATAACTCCTCCATGCTCGAAAGGAATAACAAATTACAAATGACTTGGTAAAAACCCTGTTATCATTCAAAAAGAGCTGTTAAAACTCAAGAGGGCACTCTCTAAAAACTCATTGGTTTCAACCATTTAAAATAAATTATTGTGCATGTGATGTTTTGTTGAAATAGTGATTAGATAGAGTGATAATCAATAACTACTTGAAAACCTATTTAGTTAATTTTTGAAAAGAGGAAACATTTTACAATTTTGTTAACGGCTGGTTCAAAATTATCGAATAATTGTGGGGCCCCACAATTATTACAAATGGTTATGTTTATGGATATTTCAGTCATTTCTGAACCGATTTTGATCAAATAAAGTTTATTCTGTCATTAAAATTGTATTCCCTTTCAAATTTGACACTCGGTTAGTCATTATCTCACAAAAATGTTATTTTGCGTAGCGCCTTCTATACCAAAACTCAACTATCCCTTTAATGTTGTTTTCTGCTCCCTTTTCTTCTCTTGATAAAGGACCGTCGTTGTCGGGCTCGTCGGATCCCTTCTGCTGGAGAAATATCGATGGCATTCTGTTTTCTACCTCTTTGGCACGCTGAGCTTTGTGTGGTCGTTGCTAATGCTGTGCTTCTCACGACACTACCGGCGGCGAGACGCAGAGCGGGCAAGGGAGGAGGGTCTGAACGGTGACGAAAACTCTGAGGCAATGGAGCCTCTGGTGGCAGCAGAAAGTATGGAATTGGATGAATTGGAGACAGAACTAGACCCGAATGGGATGGACATAGTAATGGATTTGAGCAAAGAGAATCTTGTGGCTGGAGATTCGGAGAAGGGCAAGAAAGAAAGAAAGCCATTTTCTTGCTGGACATTGTTAACGAAAGCACCATTTTGGTACGTTGAACCACACATATAGACATTACAATACTGTTTTATTATTTTTTATTTATTTATTCTCCTCTCATGGGATGGATTGCCCTTGTCAGCTACAAGCTGTTTTTCAAAGGGGTCCAGGACTGTACTCTGCATTGCATTTACAATAAACGGGTACCAACAGTCGAACGCCCACCACCCATGCATTTCAGTATAGACCCTTTGCTCCGATGATATTGCATGTCGGGCGTGTACAGGTCATACCATCGTATGACCATTTACAAAGTAGATGCGAGTTGAACCATTTTCTTGCATTATTCACCTATTAAAAAATCCATTTTAGGGGCATGTTGCATCATACTCAGATCTATCTTGTTTTTAACCACAACTACAGAGTAAATGGTCGTAGTAGGGTATGGCCATTTACACACCATTCACTCATTTTCCCTTGTAGCATAGAGTACATAGACGATGCATAGATGCTAGAGGTTGCTAGAGAATATCAGTATAGCGCCCTCTGCACTTGCCACACATGCAATGTCTATGCATTGGCAGCACAACCTCCTACACACTACACTGTATGCCAATATCTGTATGAGTGCTTGTAACCAAGTGTTTCCATGGTAAAGTGAATACACAGTTGCGTCCTTTCTACCGGCCTAGCCTTCGCAGGGGTCCAAAATCCTGCCAATCATCTGTTTCAATATTATCATGATTATTGAGAAAGTTTTTTGAGTATTTATTGCAATTGAGATAGAAATCTTCATGAAAAATACAAAATCACCAATTAACTCGTTGAGGACTGGTCCCGAAATATTTCGTGCTTGAGTCTATGGATAATGCGTGTTATACCAAAATCAATTCGTCCTCAACGGGTTAAGGGATGTAAATTAATGGCAGTGAGACAATGAAGAATGTGATTAAATAGACAAACAAAAATGGTACTTTATGTTTTTTTGTTGTCTGTATATTATGTTTACCAATCATTTTCTTCTTTTTGTATTTATTTAGGGCACTGATTTTGACACACCAGTGTATTGATTTTAGTTTCTTCGTAACATTGAACTGGTTACCAACTTATTTTGCCGAGTCATTCCCACAAAGAAAGGTAAGACGTTCACATTAGATAAAATCATAAGTTACGTTAAGGGGAATTGTCCAGGAAATTGTGGTCTAAAATTATTCTATAGATTGGTTTACTTTGATGCCAATTTGTTTGGGTTCTGACAAAAATTCCCACAATATGAACCAAGAAAATTCAACAAAACAGGAAACTTGGGTGAGAATCTTTTAAACAAGAAAAGTGATACCATTATTAGCAAATTTGGTTGAGTAGTTTTTATTCTAGAGCGAATTTGTCCAATATTAAACAAATTGTTACCTAAGATTATTATTGTTATTTTGATAGTATCATTATTAATATTTATGTCTATTTCTTCTTTTTTTCAGTCGGAGGGTTGGTCTACAATGTGCTTCCGTGGGTTGTAGCAGTATTCACATTTCATTTATCATCTCCATTTGTTTGTTTGGGTCTCAGTATAAAGTTTACAAAAAGGTTCTGTAGATTTTAGCAAATTTATCTTGTTTATTTCTTTGTTTCAGTCGGAGGGTTGGGTGTACAACGTGCTTCCATGGGTTGTAGCAGTATTCACAGGCATCGGTTCTGGCTGGTTCGGAGATTGGTTGATTGAAAAATACTTTTCCGTCGGTACTGCGAGAAAAATTATTGTGGTAAGTTTCTGAGTACGATTGGAACTATATTTGTTATGATGTTATTATTAAAGGGATGTCATTATTAAAGGGGTCTAGTAACTTTTTTTACATGTGCAAAAAGCGATGAATGGTTGATACAATGTGTATTGCTGTGATCTGATACATATGTCCACTGATTAATGTGTGAACATTTCACGTTAAATGGATGTTATGTGGCCGAGTAATGAGGGAAAATGCAAAGCGATATTCACTAACTTATTTTGCTGACTTGGTACACTGTTATGACTATCCAGTGGATAGTTGAAAATCTTGGTAAACACCTTTATAATTTAACAGCTGATTGGTAACTTATTCCCTTAAACCGTTAAGGTTATAAGGTCGGAGTGAATCAAGTTGTATCCACCCTCTTTTGACCATTATAATGCAGGTGTCATTTGTATGACGTCATTTGGTCTACTAGAAAATTATACATTTGGGGGCTTATGATTATAATTAGGTTAAGGGTTAGGTTTTGGGTTAGGGACAGTGTTTGGGGTTGGGGAGATTAAAGTTAAAAGCATCATGTAGTAGACCAAATGAGTTGTAGACCAACTGAGTGTAGACCAAGCACACATAAACCCTATGGATCAGGGCAGGGTTTTGGGTCAAGTTTTGAGTTGGGGATAATAGAACTTTCAGGCATCATGACGTAGACCAAATGAGGCATAGATAAAATGTCTGTATAAATAATTGTTCTTCTTTGGCCATGTTCTTTCACTCTCATATTTATTTATTTTATCTTTTTCACAGACTATTACGTCCATAGACTGGCAGTGCCATTGTTCATACTGTCCACAACAGATAACTATAGCACAATCCTTATGTGCCTATCAACTCTCTGTCTCTAGCTGTGTCTCTAAGCTTCATCATCCATCACACCATCAAACCATTTCAACCTTGATCTTTCTGTATTACTCTTTCTTGTTTTTACAGATCATTACATCCATAGGCATGGCTGCCCTATTGCTCATAGTATCCTCCACAGATAACTATAGCACAATCCTTCTGTGCCTATCAACTCTCTGTCTCTAGCTGTGTCTCTAAGCTTCATCATCCATCACACCATCAACCATTTCAACCTTGATCTTTCTGTATTACTCTTTCTTGTTTTTACAGACCATTACATCCATAGGCATGGCTGCCCTATTGCTCATAGTATCCTCCACAGATAACTACAGCACAATCCTAATGTGCCTATCAGCTATTTGTCTCTAGCTGTCTTCTTCATCTATCCATGGATCATCTCATTTTTACCATCAAGCCATTTCAATCTTGGTATTACTGTTTTAATCTTTCTCTTTCTTGTTTTTGCAGACCATTACATCCATAGGCATGGCAGTCCCTTTGTTCATAGTGTCCACAACAGATAACTATAGCAAAATCTCAATGTGCCAATCAGCTCTTTGTCTCTAGATGTCTCCTTCATTGTCCTCCAACTCCTTTTCACCATCAAGCCATTTCAATCTTGGTATAATTACTGTTTTAATCTTTCTCTTTCTTGTCTTTGCAGACCATTACATCCATAGGCATGGCAGTGCCATTGTTCATAGTGTCAACCACAGATAACTATAGCACAGCACTTGTATGCCTGCTGGTCGTTGTTGGGTCTCAGGCCAGCTCCAGCGGTGGCGTCTCGGTGAATCCCCAAGATATCACACCCGACCATGCAGGAACCGTGCATGGTAAGTGGTGGTTTTACGTCGGTTTGTATGTATTAAAGGTGCACCTGTAAAGTGTCAGATATTGCCCAAAATGATATCTGAGACTTCAATCCTATACCAAAATCATTGTAAGATATGTCCAAATCATGTGTGAAAGTTTAATTGAAAAAGAACACTGCTTTCCTGGTTAAAAAAGCGAAAATTTGCGTCAGCTTTTACAATGAATTACTGTATGATGAGGTTTATGACCGTTCATTAATGCTCTTGAGCTGAATGATTATCAATGATAGATATCGTCAAACTAAAGGGGCATTTGAAAAAATCGAACCCTATTTTATTCTTCTCTTACCATAAGCCAAATAACACGTTAGAAGAGAAATGTGGAAGCTCAAATAATTTTTTGCGGAGTCGGACACTTTACAGGTGCACCTTTAAAGACATTTTATCAGATGCAATGATTGAGAATTCGGCTTTTATTTTCGGTGTTGACAAACTCTTCGATTGAATCAGGCAAATATAAAGGCAACAATATTTCTTCATCTTCAAGGCTGTACGCCTTTTTTTAAATTTTGCAACTTTACAAACCTTCATATCAGTACTCAAATGATATTTTTAACTAAAATAACTTTGTGTGAAAATGTCGTAAAAACATTGAGTACAATAAAAGGTCTGTAGCTACTAGACCTATTAAATACATATCTATGAGCCAGGAAATTATATTGGCATATAAATGTTGCTATAATTTCTTGAAGACACTAAAATCGGATATTCTTTGAGATTTCCTCAAGCTATTTCTTTTCATTTAGTTATGCCTCCGCCAATGAAGTGGCTGGAGGCCTTTAAGTGTTTGGGTTGTCCATCTGTCTGTCTGTCCCATTTTCGTTCTCGCATTATCTTGAGAATGTCAAACTTGGTATGGGTGTACATATTGGGGTCACAATGATCTGATTATTATTTTTTTCTATTTGTGTTCCTGCAGGTATCAGTAATGGCCTAGGAGGTGTCCAGGGTTTCCTAGCAACATACATCGTTGGGATTATCCTTCACGTATCTGGCAAGTGGAGCATCGTCTTCCAGCTCTGTGGCTCCATTACCGTCGCCGGGTGGGTAATCTTCACCCTGTTTGGTTCAGGCAAACCTATCATGTGATCCGATCGAGACATGGGGTAACATTCTAATATTCTTCCCAAGTCAGAATGTCTACCTATGTCATGATTTGATTATGATTCTAAGTGGTATTCCATTATTCGTCCTAAATTTCTTCCTAAGTCACTTCCTAACTTATTTCCTAAGCTTGGGCAAGAACCTGAGAAAATAATCAAATTCATGCAAATTAGCGACTTAGAAAGATATTGGTATTCTAAAACTGAATATATGAAATAATTTAGGAAAATTTATAGGACAGCGGGACCCGGTCCCTAACTCCCATTTGTTGTGTACAAAACATAGCAGTGTGACCGAGAAAACCAGTGGTGGTTACATACAATAAGTGCAGATCTGTTTTGTATAATGCCTAGGTCACAAATGCTCCGGGCGCCATACAATTTTTTTTATCTACAACGGATTTTCTATGATTTCGTGGAGTTGGGATATCGTACAATGTCTGCGATATCTTTGTGTAGCAGTCACATATTTGCCAGGGCACGTACGATGATTTTGGGAGTTCAAGCAAAATTAAATCGCAGAGCTCCTGTACTTAAAATCTGAGCGCTTGTACGGACGCCTTACGGGACTCGTACGGGCATCGCACGATACTTATACGATAACGTTAACATCTTTCAACTATCGTTCGATTTGAGTGGCCCCAAATTCAGTCCCAAAATGCTAAAAAGTCGTACAATCTTTTTTTTGTTTTAACTCGGCATTAAACAATTTTTTTTTAAACGTACGCCGAGGAAAAATGCGACAGCGATCGCACGATAGCCATGGCACCCTTGCGGGCGCTGCAAGATTCCCCGCAAGATTTCACCTAAAAGTGGCATCGTACCGGCGCCCTATCCCATTTGTGACCTTAGCATAAGCGTGCACTGGACTTTCATAGCGCATATCAAAGACAATAGAGCAAGTGCATTTGCACAGCTTTCACTCAAGATGTCTTTAATGATCTCAAGTTACTAGTATGGCTTCCTTCTCCTTTCTGATCGGATGCTTGTAAATGAAACAATATCAGTCATTGGCTCGCCCTGTGTGCGTGGCCAAAACTTACTAATTTGTATTAAGATCTTAAGAGCTAAATTGGCCCCCCCCCCCCCCCTCGACATTTTTCGCGCTAATTTTTTAACGCGAAAACATCTTGCGCTGAAATTTCATGACTTTTTTCTTTTGGGTCTTGCGCATCTTTTGAAATTTTTTCAAAATCGGACCTACCGTTACAAAGTCACGTGACCTTTTGTCTATGCATGTCAGCCCGAAAATCGCTCGTGATTTGTGTACAAAACATATTGAAATATCAGTTTTCATAAAAAGAGATATATCATTGGTTATTTGGTCTTGTTTACATTTTAAGTGTTTGTTTTGGGGTTCAAAGTAGTTGATTTATCGTTAGAAATAAAATAAACAACAAAAACAATAAAATACATAAGCTAAAAAAACAAAGAAATACATAAGAAATTATTAAAAACAATAGAAAAACCTGGCTCTTCCAAATGTTTTTGTTCTCATATTATTCCAAATGGTCTAAAGAACATATGTACTTATATGAAAACCAATGTTTAATTATGAAGAATATATTATTTATGGGTAAATATATGAATTTATGACCTTATTTGCATAAATTACCATAATTATGCAAATTAATGCATTTTTTCGAAAAATTAAAATTACCATAGTAATCTATACACTTCACTAAACATGCATGCAAATTTTCACGGCAAACGGCCGCTTTGCGGCCGAGAACTTAAGGGGGGCCAAATAATTAGCCCCCCCCACCCCGGGCTATGCATTTTCAAAATAGCCCGGGCTATATAGGGTTAAGGAATATTATTTGAATACCACCCTTTAATACTAGAAATTAACTGTCATCGTTTCCTAACACAGTCAAGGCGATCTGAGTTTCTGGTATAATGTGCAATCTACATAGACCCCAACGCAAATATTTCCGGGGACCTTTTATATTAGGTGCCTTATAAATCGAAGCATTATTTTTATTACTAATATGATACAGTATCATCTCTAAGGCTGTGGTCACACGATGCTTGCGAATTGCGATCACCTGCAACAGCCTGCAACAAGACAATAGAAGTTATGAAGGGCATATCAGGTACAAAATAACCAAACGTCACAACGGAATGCGAGCGAAAAAGACACATTCGATTCGGTAAAATTGCAGCTCTTCGCAACCCATCGCAAGCACTGTGTGACCACTAGTGCTGTTGACGAGTCACGGGTACCCGGGTCCCGCCGAAAAATGTCGAGTCCCGGGCGCAAAAATCAATACTCGATATCCCGAAAAAAAAGCAAAAGTCCCCTCATTGAACGCAATCTGAGTTATCAAGTTCATTCAAGTGACAAAAATTTGCTGCATTTTTGTCACTTGAATGAACATGTTTTCCCAGCTGGCGTGACATGCCGATAGCGAAATCAACAAATGGGCAAATTTCGGGTACCCGTGACTCGCCCGAAAATTTAGCGCGAGTCCCGGGAGGTAAATACTCCCGAAATCGACACCTCTAGTGACCACAGCCTAAGCACTGTGCGCTATCATTACCCTGGTCATAGGATTTAATGCCAACCCATGCACATTGACTGCATATTCTCCACTCCCTAAGGAGCATTCATGCAGCTCATAACATACAAATAGTTTAACCACTCCTCTGAGAGGAGAACAAACAATTTTCTTTCAAGAATGTTGCTATCCTAAATTTTGCCATCTTTTTCTTTGAAATGGTTCACGTTTATTACATGTACATATATTGCTTGAACAGACCAATACTGTCTTCTGTCTGTCTATGTGTCTGTTCAAAGCAATTTTTAGATTTTGTAGTGCATGTACTAAACATTTATTTAGCCATCTCGATGTCTGGATTGACTCAGGTTGACCGATTTCTATTTGTTTTCAGCAAGTTTAATCGCAATTATCTTGATTTGGAACAAATGTTATCGTAGGTTTGTGCATGTAATTACCTCAATTTGTTGGTATACTTCTAATTCTTTTCAGTACTTTAATTCACATATTTGAAATGCTGGGCAAAACTGAAATATGAATATGTATGCAGCACACTATTCCAGGGGGGTGGGGAGGGGGGTTGTGTTTCACAAAGATCCAAAGTCAAACTTGGCACGAAGTTGGACATGAAAATTATGGAAATCCATTAGTTTCTTTGAATTTGTTTGTAAAAGTTCTTTTAAAAGGCATAAAATGAAGATTCAAATCATTAATATTTTTCTATTATCAAGGAGATTTCATGTTCTTGATGTAAAATTTATGAAAAGTCTTTAAAAAAGAAATCAATTTTTGCTTTTGAATGCAATGCAATTTCATTCCATCATTACCATAATTTTTAAGTCCAACTTAGAGTTAAAGGGGAATTCCACCCCAGAAATGTGATGTTTGCTATAAAATGAAGTGAATATGAAGAATCCTGATCGAAAATCTGAGCCAAAACGGTAAAGCAATAAAAAAGTTATGACAGGATGAACTTTGCTCCGATTTTTAGTATCGTTCGCAATTGCTATCGATCGTGACGTCACTTGCGAGCTGCAGCCATTTTGACTTCTACATGGACATTTTATCAAATTTAAATTTTCTTCATAACAAAGCAAATTTATGAGCTTACACATTCCAAAGAGGTTGGCCCATCGATATTCTTCTATGAATTCGTGAAAACAAGCAGAGAAAATTTAATTTTTAGCAACGAAAATGAGAAATAAGTGTATTTTCATGTACTAAAGCCATGGCGAGTTGCTCGTCAATGATGTTGCATATGGCGGCAATTTTGAAACGATCGCTCATTACTACATGATGTTCAAATAGGTATAACTCCCGTGTTTCTTGTCCGATTTTGATCAAATTTTCACCAATTATGCCTCTCATTCTGCTTATTCAAATAACGGATGGTTTTATCAGGCCCGGAATACCCCTTTAAGTTCAACTTACAGGATCTTTGTGAAACACCCCCAAGAACTCATTCCATGGGGTGTTGCATATAAATTTGCAATCAATCGCAAAATTGCAATAATCGCCAGTCTGAAAATGCGCCTAAATTTTGATATCTGATTGGTTCAATATCGGCATATCTCCTTATTTTGCGATTGATCGCAACTCTTTCAAAACCACCCCTCCCCCCCCCCCCAAAAAAAAAACAAACAAACAAACAAACCCAATGATGCTTTGATGGGGTATTGTTTTACATGTCATTTTGTTTATATGTTTGAATAGCTGATAATGATATATGTGGGCAATTCCACGAAAAAGTGGACATGAACTCAAAAAAACAATTGGCTCTATTTCAAATCCTATTGATTTTTTCTTGATTATTTTTTCATACAACATGATCCTATGATTATATCTTTCAGTTCACATGATTTTTTTTATTCTTGGGTGTCTCCTTATAGGAGAAACGGAAACCAAACATGAAACTCCACACATGGGACTGCCCTGTGCAAATTTCAGGAAAATCCTTATATTTTCCAAATTTTCTGGTATTTTTATTATTTAAGGCACCAAATTTGATGACTGATAATCAAAGTACCTTTTCAGATTAAAATTTCAGTCTTTTGAGTGCTTTGAAGTATATTTTTCAATTAATCAAATCCTCCGGACAAACTGTAATGTCTGTGACGCTGAAAATGTAATGTCCGTGACGCAACGTTTTGTTGTCTAGATCACATATACCTGGCCCGTTTCGCAAAATCCAACTTGGATTCAATTCATCATTGCCTGGTCTATAATTGAATACCTAAATCACCTTTGTGAGGTCTCAGAACTCACAGACTTTTACAAAGATGTATATGGATGCAAAAAGTCATGTCCAAAAAATGTAATGTCCGTGACGGCGCACATTTTGCAGAATTACTCAGTAACGAATTGGATAAATGTTCTGAAACTTTTTTTGCATACTTAACCAGGCTATTGCTTTGTAATCAAAATCAAAGTTAGACATTAGGTAGAGGTATGAATTAGTAGTGGCACTGGAAAGTCATGAAAATAATGTCTGTTTGTAATGTCTGTGACGCTGGAGTTGCCCATGTATACTATCATAGTAATAATTCCATAAATTGAATATATATATATATATGTTTACATCCATGCATGCCAACCTGAAATATACTAGATGGCTGAATGAATGGGGACATGCGTGTATATCTAATGTTGTACTTGTTGAAAGGCTTTGCTGCATTGGCACTGAAAGAAGTTGTAGATTTCTGTGGAAGGGTGGGGGTTTATGTTCACTTGGTCTAATCTCAGTTGGTCTACTTCTCATTTGGTCTACTACCTGATGCCTCCAAAACCCTAACCCTAACCCTAACCCTTACCCTAACCCTAACCTTAATCCACAACCCTTACCCTAATCATAATTCATAATCATAATCATAATTAAGCCGCCAGATTCATAATTTTCTAGTAGACCAAATGGGAATAGACCAAATGGGTGTAGACCAAGTGGCAATTTACCAGGGTGGGGGGGGGGGGGGTGGATGAGGATAATGGTTGTTTTTCTAGATTGAAATCATGGAATTTATATTTCAAATTTGTATTTATATTTAGAATGAAATAAAGGTTTGAATCAAAATAAACAATACAAAGATCTATTATGTACATGTTAGGTAATCAACTTTGTATTCATTGTAATATTGATAATAGTGTTATCTTATAAAGGTATGTTTTATTCATGTAGTTGCAAATATAGGTACATTGTATAAGTATGTGAAATTGGAAATTAATGCTACTTAGTAGCCTAAAATGGGCATAAAATGCAATACAGTGTTTTTTTATTATGGTTTTAGGTGAGGGAAAGTTGATAAGAGATAAGTTCTTACTTCTGTGCACCAACTAGAAGGGAAATATTCAGGTTATTGTGAGTGTTAAGTTTGATAAAAAATAATGTGTATTTTTGTGATCTGAAATGTCCACTGAATAGTGTGTGACAATTTTATGTAAAATTAATTTCATATGGCTGAGTAATGAGAACAAGTGCAAAGTGCTCTTTGCTGATCCATTCCCATAAGTTTGTATACAAGTGAACTGATCAACATGATTCTGTTAACATTATATCATAAAGATAGAAATAACAAAGAGGAAATTAAACCCCCCAAAAGGGCTGGGGGTGTTTCACAAAGATTCTGAGTTGAACTTAACTCTAAGTTGCATGACTTCATTATTATGGAAAGCCATTTGTAGCCTTGACATTCGCTGTAGTCCAAGGCAACAAAGCAAGAATGTTAGACTTTTCATAGATGTTGCATCAAGAGCATGAAATCTCCTTGATGATATAAAATGTTAAAGATTTGAATCAACATTTTATGCCTTTGTAAAGAGACTTTTACAACAATTTTTCAAAGAAACTAATGGCTTTCCATACTTGTTAAGTCCGACTCAGAGTTAAGATGAACTTGGGTCTTTTGTGAAACAACCCCTGGTTTCATACTTCTTTTAGTAAGAGGAAACGTACTAGACAGACAGAACCTCTAGAGATACAAGTGAATTTAGTTGATAAGAAAAAGTAACTATATCCCTTGAACCAATGCAGGAATTAATTTTAGATTTTAGGGGGCTAATTTTCCAATCATAATACCCTATGGTAATTGTAGGGGCTACATACTGATTTCGAAAATTTTGAAAATTAGGGGGCAAAATCGCCCTCACTGAGCCCCCCTATATTTCCTACGGCCTGAACTTGAAACAAGGTATGCTGCACAAAGAAAATTAAATGCGTTTTTGTTACTATTTTTGTTTAATTGAACAAGAAAGGGAAAATTATCATGGATATGAAAGAAAAGTTGATCATGATTGCCGAATGCATATGTATTCAGTCTATTGGATAGGTCTGTTAATCCCTCCTGTGGTTGACTGCCTTTTGACACAAATGTCAGCTTAACATTGATTTGAAGCTTACCATTCGTAATGGTGGTCTCCTTGCGTGTTTGTACGTAATCTCTTTTTCATTTAAAAACTTATTTTGTTTATATTTATTTACTTACTTAAAATGATGTACTTAAAACTTTTGTGCTTCTATATATTTATATATATGAATAAAATAGTTATGTATATGATTATGTATTATTTTGGAAGTGAAGGAATACAACTAACCAAACATACAAATAGAGACAAATTATAACGATGAGTAGATATATTTCCTAATCCGTTTTAATCATCTGATAGGTCTAATACACTAGTAAATCACCAGACATTTCCTAATGAAAATTGTAAACATTAATGTATTTTGTCAATTTTATGCCAACAAAATTGGATTTAACAGCACAAAAAGAGATACAAACAATACACATGTTTGATATACTCGCCCAAAATATCAATAAATGTTTTACCTTCTAGTTCCATTCCCGATAAGGACAATTATATTATACATTACCAAAAACAATTGTTCTATTGAAAAATTGCTAAAATACATGTTTACATGAAATGAGACAATTTTGAGTACATGTATGTTAACCTTCATGAATTTGCCAAAATGCGCATATATTTGTTATGTATTTAGTGCTTAAAGGGATAGTTGAGTTTTGGTAGAGAGGGCGCTAGACTACTTTTTTTTTTTGTGAGGTAATGAAAAACTGAGTGTAAAATTTGAAAGAGCATAATATTTAAATAATAAAATCATCTTTGTTTGATCAAAATCGGTTCAGAGACGGCTGAAATATCCATAAATATAACAATTTGTAATAAAGCTGGGGCCCCAGGTTTATTAGACAATTTTGAACCAGCCGTTACAAATTTTTAAAAAATGCTTCCTCTTTTCAAAAAGTTACAAAATAGGTATTTAAATAGTTGTTGGTGATTTCTCTATCTAATCACTATTTCAACAAAACATCACATGCACAATATTTTATTCAAAATGGTTGAAACCGATGAGTGTTTAGAGAGCGCCCTCTTACGTTTTAACGGCTCTTTTTTAATGATAACATGATTTTTACTACGTCATTTGTAATTTTGTGTTCCTTTCTAGTTATAACTATTAGTTTGTAATGTAATGATTCAGGTTTTGGTTACTAAAATTCAGTTTCACCAAAACTGTACTCTCCTTACAGAACTCAACTATCCCTTTAAAGGGATCTAGACACTACCTGTCCATGGGATAGTTGTAACCGTGTTCAAAGTCAGTGCAATGAGTTAGTGAATAACACTGCATTTTTTTTCATTACTCTGCCATATATTAACGTCCATTTAACTTGAAATTTGCACACAATGCAAAGTGGGCATATCAGATCACAACAATATACATTGTATCAACCATTCATCACTTTTTGCACAGGTCAACAACATTACTAGATCTTTTAAAAGGAAGCTAAACAGTGTTTTTCGCTTTATACGGGTTCAGACGTACTTATATGAGCATAAATCATGTCACATCTTGTCATATGTCCTCTTTGATACTTGAAATAATGTATGCTTTTGAAACCACTCTTGTTGGCTTTTGAAACCACTCTTGTTTGCTTTTGAAACCACTCTTGTTGGCTTTTGAGGAGACAAACACAAAGTGCAAGGTATGAATATATACATGTATACGGTATATTAAAAAATATAACTTTACAAAGTCTTCGTCGATGAAATATATATATAAAGTCAACAAAACGCTATGATTCCATGGTAAATTTTTGTATCAATTAGTTCTAACCGCTTTTGATATCCTCAGAAAACAGATATTATATTGTACATTATTTCATTATCTATACATGTAATATGACTTTCTGAAGATATCGAAATCAGTCAGAAGTAATTGAATAAACAAATTAAACATGGAATGATAGCGTTTGTTTTAGTTTGTTTTGTTGACTCTATTAGTTAAAGTATTCAGAAGTCCTTTCCGGGATAAATTTGCTTTCAATGAGAAAAGAAGAATTAAAAGAACCAAGATTGAAACAAATCGTATCAAACACTCGTAGAACAGAATGTTACATCTAGTGTATGAATTTTGTCAGATAATTGGATATTTCTATCTAACCAATAACATGATAATGCTGCATTCTCTGAAAAGAAAATATTTACTATTTAATTTCTCTCGTAGGATAATAATATTTGTTTTATGACCATTGTTTAATGATCTGGAACATGGATATACTGAAATATTACTGTATAAATATTATGGCTGGTTTTCAAAAAAGTGGTTGAATGACACCATGCTCGGTTTAACTGAGGTAAATGATGTTAATTTTAAAGCACGCTTAGACTATTGTTTAATGCGATTCCATTCCATGATAACTCATTTTGTGACAATGAATGAACAAAGACATTATGAAGTACAAATCATTCAACATTTATGAATTACATTTTTTTAAATGGACATATTTTTATATAAACTTATGATGCTGCATAACAATCATGGGCATTTTAAGCCATGGCTTAGATTTAAATCATTTAGGCATTCCAGCCTAAATTATGTACTTGTATGTATTTGTCTGTTTGTGCTCATGCATTTGTATGCCATGGTGTCACATACTATGCAGTGCCATGTATAATTGCAAAAATAATCTATACTTAGATGTTTATGTTTACTAATAAGGACACTGCCATCATAAGTCTTTGTTTAATATCATATTTCCATTAAGATCATATTGTTGATTCATAAACTATTAATAAATATTAAATTCTATTTTAAAACTGCAAGCAGTTGAAAACCAAATTAAAATTGTCCTGTAATTTTGTTCAGAATCGTTTTTGGTACATATTTACAATAATGTTCTCTTTGTGGTTGTGTAGCTACTGGGTGCGGTGCGGGGGGGGGGGGGGGCGTTCCCCTTTATATTTTGACCATATAGCAAATACAATTTTCTTTAAATTGAACTCGCAATCAGTTGGACCATGCTATGCCACTGTCCCTTTAAAATGTCACTTGGACTTACTAATTGTTTATTTGAGTTGATCCATTGGCATAGTGTTGTTGGACTGAAGGGCGGGAAGTGGGGGGTCGGGTGGCACATTTAATTTGTTGAGGGCCACTGTGTTTATTTATTTTAATCTTATTTTTACCCATATGTTTTTTATTGTCACGTGCCCCCCCCCCCCCCTCCAATAGCTACGCCACTGAGATGATTGCATGAGCTGAGATGTAAAACTACATATCCGCAATTGATCTAATTAGTAATTGAAGATGTGCTTTCTGAAACAAATACATATTTCACCATAATTATATTATTTACTTCAAAAGTGCATTATCACCATTTAATATGGGAAATACAAATATTCTCATCTAATTACGAATGAAGTGGGTGGATATAAGAAACTGAAACTAAGACAATGATGCGGTTGTTCGTCTGATGATAGATTATTATTAGACCTACTTGCGCTTATTTAATCTAACTATATGTTTGAAAGTTTTGAAAGTTTATTATTTACTCAACGACCCATATAGGGTATTAGAGTACACAATAATGAAGACATGAAGTATAACAATATAAATAGAATGCAAGGTAAGTTCAGATTCGTTGAAATAATTATGTGACATATATATACAAAGATCATACTATATAGATATTATATACACAAATATATACATTATATAAATAGAAGAAAGGGAGAGGGGTGGGGAAGGGGATGGAAGAGGGTGTGTGTGTGTGTGTGTGTGTGAGGGGAGGGGGGGGGGGGGGTGACAGCTAGAGTAAGGAAGGGAGGCATATTTAAATTTATAACATTACGTACATGGTGCTCCGATATATAATGTTCAAATTAAACATGCGACATTATGTGGGTACAGAATTTCGCTAGATTTGATAAGACACGTTTCTTTTCACCACTAAAGAGTGGGTTCGTTTTTTAAAGTGTTTGGATTTTTCCAATAATATTTTTGTACAAAATTCTTTCGTTGATTTTCGAAATATGTATACTGAAAAAGGTAATTAAGTTAATCACCAATTTTATTGTGTATCTCATGCTCGCACCTGATTACGAATTTAATTTGTAATTGAATATGCTATAAATTTGTTGTGTAGTAAAGCAATTTTCTATCTATATGACATCAGTAAAGGCATATTCATAAATTAATTGACTCAAGTGTAAATTTATAATTTAGAACTTTTCAGTTAAATGTTATCTAGCATATAACCAGAAGTTAAGTTGCGCAACACTTTGTAAATCATTATGTACAGTGTTTCTTAGAGCGTTTCTCTACAAATGCCCATATAAGAGTATCATGACTTAATATACATAATTTTTTTTTTCCTTTCACCTTTCCAGGCATTTATTGATTTCAATTTAACCCTAAAAAGACTGGGCTATTTTGAACCTTTAAAAAACTGGGGCGGGGGGCTAAAAGGCCCCCCCCCCCCCTAAGACCTCGGCAACCGAAACTCTGATCGACTCCAAATTTGGCATCGCGATAGAATTTGTCCAAAGGTCTACAATATTGCGTAGTTAAATTTTTTTTTTTTTAGAATATGCTAATTAGAGCTAATTAATTATGCGAAAATTGTATTTTTTTAATTTTTTTTTTCTCGGCAATCGAAACTCCGATCGACTCCAAATTTGGTATGCTAATAGATGTCCATGAGCTCTACAATATTGCATAGTTTATTTTTGTTGTTTTAATTATAATATGCTAATTAGAGCTAATTAATTATGCGAAAATTGTATTTTTTTCGTATTTTTTGCATTTTTCTTTATATTTGGTGATTCTCATCAAACAAAATTGTGTTCCTAGTGCAGTATACATGCTAAGATTATATAAATTGACCCAATCTCTGATAAAACAACAGGATAAACATGAAAATTTTTATCGTTTTCTATGTTTTTTCTTTGTTGTTATCATTTTCTTTGTTTTTCTTTGTATTATTCTCTATATATTGTATTGTTTTATGCAAATGAGAATACAATAAGTATTTTCACCATGCCAAAGTGGAATACTAACATTACTTGTGAAAAGATGGGTGTAAAACTGCAACACAAAAGGTGCATGTAAAAACTGTGTGTGTTATATACATGGAAGAATTAGAAAAAATTCGAATTTGCTGTGACATGCGATCGCAAAATGTTACGTAACACATGGATCGTTGACCGTAAAATATTTAAGCGTTGTGAAGTAATCGCGAAAAACGTGGAGGGGGGGGGGGGGGGCTAAATCAGCCCCCCCCCCCCCCCCCCCCCCCCAGTCTTTTTAGGGTTCCATACAGTTTAACAAATCATACTACAATCATTTTCTCTTTTACATCAATTTAGAAATTAAAAATATGTTTTTATCATACGTGGTAGATGATACAATTCTTGTTTGTTTTCTTTACGAAGGTAATCATTAATTTGTATGCGAAAGAGAACTTCTTTAAGAATGTAAACCATATTTTTTATTTTTTTTATTTCATCTTTTCCCGATTGATTTCTAATTACTATCTGATGACTAATTTCAGATAATATAAGCCAGGGTTAATTTTAATGAATCGTCCTAAACAATTTTATACAATTAAGCAATAGCCATTCCTTACAATGATTGGTCTATACCTGTATATACGAGTATTTATACTTATCAACAAATTTCCGTCATGTATATACTTTATATGAAATTAGAAGTATATTATACCTCGATTGGCCCCAAATTATATGAATGTTATAAGGTTCATGTAATACACTACATTATAATTCTTATCTTTGTTATCATTATCACAAATGATAGCAAAATGTCCTACAGAATCTGACTGCTTGAATATGTGAGAGTCTCTACTCTGCGTGATTTTTCTAGGCCCCGACATAGCACCGAGTCTATAAAGGCGCGTCGGAACCCTGGTAGCCATATCGAGTAGACCAACGGATTAATGAAGATCGCGTTGAGGAACGCGATTTTCACGAAGACTTTGTACACGGGTGTATCTGTATAGTCGTCAGAGAGAGCACCGAGGTTGGAGAGAAGAAATCCGAGTTGATCGGGTGCCCACAGCGCCATGAAGGCCACGACAATGACGGCAAACATCATGGTGACACGACGTCGTAAAATTCGGAACTGTCCAGTTGCTGAGTGAGGATCCTGAGACTCGTCCACGCTGTCGTCCATGCCGGCAAAGCTGTCCTCACGCAGAACGTACACGCTTCTGGCGCTAGCGAAACACATGATCGTCAGCGGTCCGAAGTACTCGATCAGGAAGATGAATATGCCGTTGACTCTTTTAGCACCTTCGGACGGATAGTTGGAACTGCATCGCCCGGACTCATCCACAGTGTGATGGACGATGCTGAAGATGTTAACGGCAATAGCGGAAAGCCATATGATAACAATGGAGACCCAGACTTGATTCTGACCGTGCGCCCAGACCTTGTAGGCAAAGGGGTGCACCACAGCGAGATAGCGTTCGATTGAGATGGTGGTGAGCGTGTAGACAGACCCCATGAAACAGATCCAGGCAAGCGGCTGCGCTTCGATGAATCGACAATAGAACTCTCCCGCGCTGGTCTTGGGGATATTCACAAGCTCCGGTATCGGGACGATGAATACGGCCGTCAGTAGATCCGCCGCTGCCAAGCAGATGATCAAGCGGTTCGTCGATCTGGCGCCGCTGACCATCGCCTCGCCAAGTTTACTCTGAATGTAGATGACCAGGGCGTTGCTTGCGATGCCCACAACAGCTAGGAGAGAAAGCACGCAATCGTAAGCCGGATACGAGTCATTTAGTCGTGTCCATGACTCGACGAAGCCCGAAGAATTTGTACTGTTCGAATAGTTTTCCATTTTGTGCTATATATCTAGCGGTCAAGATGGAACAATCATCAATTCTCTAGCAATAAGGTTTCACATAATCGTGATAATAGAAAGTTTTACTTTGTAATATAACCGTCCAACCAGAAATTCACTTTCATGTTGTTGTTCTCGCGAGCTGTTGCAGACGTATTGAAATAGGGTAATCATGGAAAGTTCAAGAACACCGCAGAGCAACTATAAAGAGCCGCCTTTTCCAACGTGATCACAAATATTAACCATGCTATAAATTTTACTATTAAAATGTAAGTTCCAGGTAACTTCGCTTCTCATATCCATGCATTGGATCGGATGTATTCGTATTTGTGAGCAGGCAATTGCTATATTAAAACGTTACATCTATAAATAAAGTATCTGA
The DNA here is from genome assembly GCA_037951105.1 of Echinarachnius parma. Lineage (NCBI taxonomy): Eukaryota > Metazoa > Echinodermata > Echinoidea > Clypeasteroida > Echinarachniidae > Echinarachnius > Echinarachnius parma. The sequence continues at coordinate 19,744 of JBAMJV010010521.1, read as the reverse complement.
ACTTCAGGGACTATAACATCGGAATGAACACTTGAAGACTCGCATAGGCCCTTGTTACAAAACTGATGGTCTCAATTTCAATTATGATCGGTTGGGCTCAGCGACGTAGCAATAGGGGTGTACGTGAGGTACACCACGTGCCCCCAATAATTTGATAAAAACAAAAACATAACCGGATAATATGTGAAAAATAATGAAATGCAAAAATTGTGCCCCCAATAATTTGACAAAAACAATACAAACATATAATTATGTACTTGGAAAATATGTGAGATACAAAGAAATGCAAAAGCTATGCCCCAATTATCTTACATTACCCCCAGTATTAGTCCGACCACGCTACGCCACTTTTGCTAAAACACAAAACATAATGTTTTAACATTCACTTTCGATGACGCACAATAATAAATGGTTCATTTCTTTTGTTTAGTTGTATATTAAAGGGATCTAATAACTTTGTTGACACGTGCAAACAGTGAAGAATGGTTACAAGATACAATGTGTATTGTTGTGATCTGATATGTCCACCGAGTAATGCGTGAACATTTCACCTGCCTTACATGGATGATTATGGCCGAGTAATGAGCGAAAATGCAAAGTGATCTTTGCTAATAAACCCATTTCATGATTGTGCTGAATTTGTACACGAATATGACTATCCAGTGGATAGTCAAATATCCGAACATTTCATTGGTAAATATCTTTTTAACGAAAGGGAAATTCGTAGAACCGATACCTGTCCCATGCTTCTGTTGTTAATACAAAATACATCAAGATATGAGAGATCCGCTAGAAACCCCAGTAAGTTTTGGAGATTTGGTCAATGTTACTAGATCCCTTTAACACTAAAACAATTATTTTTTAACTGCCTATTACCTTCGTCATTAATCATATTATTAAGTCGTAGTATCGCTTCCATTTGTCTCATGACACAATTACATGTTTTTTTGTTTTAAATTGACAATAAAAATGTACCAATGTTGAGATGGCTAATGACCGCGGATATCAATATAAATCAAGAGATGAGTTTCGAGGTTGCCAATACATGTCAGTGGTATAAGTAAAGTATATGTAAAGTTTAGTGTTGAATAAACTTACCAGGTGCCGAGCAAGCACCGATGTTCATAGTTGAATGTTGTTTAGCCTTTTGGGCGTACGGGCCTTTTTTTGTCGGATGGGGGGGGGGGGGGCTGTAGTCCCTTACGTACACCTTATGTATTTCTTGGTTTTGTCAGAGATTTCCCCTAAATATGATTTCAATTGTAAGTTTTTACCCTGACGAAGATCCTGCTGAATTGAAAGATAGGCTGTATATACGACTCTTATTTTATCACATTGGCGATATTTATTATATAAGCAGTTTTCAGTAGTATTGTTTATGGTTCTAGGACTACTACCCCCTGGACAATTACCCCCCAAGACAATTACCCCCCCCCCCCCCCCCAAGACAACTACCCCCAAGACAATTACCCCCCAAGACAATTACCCCCCAAGACAATTACCCCCAAGACAATTACCCCCCAAGACAACTACCCCCCAATACAACTACCCCCCGGATAATTACCCCGGACTATTACCCCCAGACAATTACCCCCCGGAAAACTAACCCCCAGAATATTACCCCCCCCCCCCCAAAGACAATTACCCCCCCCCCCCCCCCTTGCCTCCCCCAAAGACAATTATCCCCCAATACAACCACCCCAAGACAAAATATGTGACCGCTCAGGCCGGTAGCCTGGATTTTTCAAGGGGGTGGGTTTGGGCTTTGGGGGTGCCTATATTTGCAAAAACGGAACCAAGACCACTGGTTGAGTCGTGTAAGTGTGTGTGTGGGGGGGGGGGGGGGGTGGGGGTGGGGGGGGGAGGTGGGGTCCGTCGCTGATTTAGACCACTGTGTTTTGTAAGCAGGGAGTTGAGGTCGTCAAATGTCAAATGGACCGATCGCTACCCGAGACCGAGAACAATAAAAAGTGGACCTTTCTGAATGGGGGGGGGGGGGGGGGGGGGGGGGGGGGGGGTGGTGCTGTACGCACCCTACGCACCCCCATGCTACGGGACTGCCAATACACGAATATACTGCAGACATCGTATGATATCCCAATCCGAAATGTAGGTAAAAAGATTGTGCGGCATCCGGTGCATTTGTGACCTAGGCATATCACATGTTCTATATGTTTTTCGGCCAATTTCGTAATCTTTTCATTCGTTTCAATAAGCGTGTCATTCAATTTCACGAAATTGAGCTGAAGGCTTGCATTTTGGGTTCAAAATTGCATTATGTTCATACGATTTAGCTCTTCGATCAAGTGGTTTACCACTTTTGGCATTCAATAAATAAAAAAAAACGCTATTTGCATTCAATTGCGCCAACGGATTCCCGGAGGGCGGTATTACGTAATCACGAATTTACTCGAAATCGAAATACGTTTTAAATCGAATGCAAATAAAATGTTTCCGAATGATCAATATCAATATATGAATTATAATGCTAAATTTGAACTGCTAAATACAACTGCGGTAACAAAATTGGGAAAATTGAATGCACACAATGCACCCGGGGGACGGGAAGGGGGACATGCCTCCCCCCCCCCCATACTTTTGAAAGTGGAGGTGATTGTCCCTCCCACTTTTTAACATGCATACATTATGTATGTTTGATTCCAAGCTTGAACTACGTATCATACAATATATCGGATATGCACCAAATTGCTCCACTACCTCGCAGTTGTGCCCCCCCCCCCCCCCATCCGTTGACCCTCGCTACGCCACTAGTCTTAAGGGAAGATGTCTTGGGCTAATTGTCTTGGGGGTAATTGTCTTGGAGTGAAATTGTCCAGGGGGTAATTGTCCAGGGGGTAGTCGACCGGGGGGTAATTATCTTAGGGGTAATTTTCCAGGGAGGGGGCGGGGGGGAGGTAGTGTCTGGGGGATAGTTGTCTTGGGGAGGGGGGGGGGGGTAATATCCCGGGGAGTAGTTGTCCGGGGGGGGGGGGGGGTCATCGACCGGGGGGGGGGGGGGTGATTGTCTGGGGGGGGGGGGGGGGTCATCGACCGGGGGGGGGGGGGGGGTGATTGTCTGGGGGTAATTGTCCGGGGGGTAATTATCCGGGGGGTAGTTGTCTTGGGGGGTAATATTCCGGGGAGAAGTTGTCCGGGGGGTAGTTGTCCGGGGGGTAATTGTCTGGGGGGTAATCGTCCGGGGGGTAATTATCCGGGGGGTAGTTGTCTTGGGGGGGTAGTTGTCTTGGGGGGTAATTGTCTTGGGGGGTAATTGTCTTGGGGGGTAATTGTCTTGGGGGGTAGTTGTCTTGGGGGGTAATTGTCTTGGGGGGTAATTGTCCTAGGGGGGTAATTGTCCGGGTGGTAGTTGTCCGGGGGGTAATTGTCGAGGGGGGTAGTTGTCCGGGGGGTAATCGTCCGGGGGGTGGTTGTCCAGGGGGTAGTAGTCCGGACACGATTTTGTATGCCTCTGCCAACGAAGTGGCCGGAGGTATTATGTTTTCGGGTTGTCCGTCCGTCCGTCCTTCCGTCCCGTTTTCGTTCTCGCGATATCTCAAGAACCGGTTGACGGATCAATTTCAAACTTGGTATGAGTATACATATTGGGGTGACAATGATCTGATTAGATTTAAGGGTCATGAGGTCAAAGGTCAAGGTCACAGGACTCAATATGTGCAAAAATGCCTCGTTCTCGCGATATCTCAAGAACCGGTTGGCGGATCAATTTCAAACTTGATTTGAGTGTACATATCGGGGTGGCAATGATCTGATTAGATTTAAGGGTCATGAGGTCAAAGGACAAGGTTTTCAACCAAACTTAGTACCTGAATGTATCATAAAGAAGCAACGTAGCCATAAAATGTTGGGGTCATGAGGTTGAGGTCAAGGTCACAGGACTCATACATGCAAAAAATCTTGTAATGGCAAAATCTAAGAACTAAATGTCAGATTTCAATCAAACTTGGTACCTGAATGTTTCTTAAAGAGCCAATGTAGCCATCCAAATTTGGGGTCATATGGTCACGGTCACAGGACTTAAAATATGTGAAGAAAAAAAGAAAAAAATAATACAGTGTATGTTAATTTGGGCTTGATATTAAAATCGCGTGGTAGCGGAGGCATAATTTTCGACTGCGCGCAGTCGAAGATCCATCTAGTTTATATTTTATTTAGTCAAATAATACGGGGCGCGTGCCCCCCTTAGCTACGCCACTCCGTCTATAGAGATCCACTGTCTACAGTGGCCACTTATCTGGGGGGTTTTCTGGTCACTATATACACAGGTCAATCTGTTTGAGTATTTTTGAACTGAGTGCACGTTCGTACTTAGGTTACGCCCGTATTATATGTTGTCGCGCAATGCTGAGCATTTAACTCTTTAATACTGATTGATTAGGAAGTATCTATGGTAATATATACTGCAACTATATGGTTAATTATGTTGTTTGTCTGAGAAGATGTTACCGGATTTCCAAGCCTTTTGTTTAGTTTATCCCCCACCCCATTAGCAGATTAATAATAATATATGCATTTATATAGCGCATTTTCCATATAGAATGTTCAAAAGCGCTGTTCAAATTCAAATTTGAGCTAATGTAAGTTTATCCAGACAGAGATCCAGCGCAGGTGTATCCTTTACATAGATGATCTGTTCAACCAACCAGAGATTATCTGAAAGGGAGGAGGGGTAAGGGGGGGGGGGGGGGGAGGGTTACAAAGATTGAACTTAACTATATGTCGGACCTAACAATTATGGAAAGCCTTTTAGAGCCATGGAATGAAACATACTCAACAACAAACAATTCAAAGTATTTGAGACTTAAAACAAACATAAATAATATCTATTATTTCAAGCCTCATTTGATAATGACAAATATAACTGATTTGGTCAAAATTGATGCCATTTCAAAATAAACTGTTTCAACCATTTTACAAAGAAAATAACGGCTTTCCGTTATAGTTAGGTCGAACTACAGCTTTGAATCTTTGTGAAACCCCCCCGGGTCAGAAACTATGCAGGGCCCATAATTATTCATAAAACTCTTCTAGCTTACTTCCATGCTAAGTGCATTTCAAATTGTACAGTTTAATGTGCTACAAAATAGTTTTCCTTGTCCCCAACTAGGCTTATAGCTGGATTGATACCTATATACTTAGTTAACCCCTAATAATGAAATAATGAAAACTGAGTGTACAATTCGAAAGAGCATACAATTTTAATGAAAGAATAAACTTTATTTGATAAAAATCGGTTCAGAAACGGCTGAAATATTAATAAATATATCCGATCGGAATAAATCTGGGGCCCAGATTTATTCGATGATTGTTTTATTTATTTTAAAAATGCTTACACTTTTTCAAAACATGTCAAAAGAGGTTTTTGAATAGTTGTTGATGATCTCTCAATTTAATCATTATTTCAACAAAACATCACAGACATAATTTTGTATGAAAAGTGGTTGAAACCAATGCTTAGTCGTTTGTAATTCTATATACCTTTCGAGCATGGTGGAGTTATAACTATTAGTTTGTAATGATATTGTGCAGGTTTTGGTTACTAAAGTTCAGCCTTACCAAAACTGTACTACCCCTTTAAGGATGATAAGATTTGAAAGAATATGCATATGTCGTGCTCGTACAAAAATCGTATGAATCATCTTTAAGTTAGATCATGAGGCAAATAACACTGAGTGATAGAATCACACAAACTATCACTAACAGCGTGTTGGCAGAGGTATCCTTGTCTCCGGTATCACCAGCACCGTTATCGACCAATATCTGGCGGGATTCGCTGTCATCGATTACTTCAGTGGCACGACACTCCACAAATGTGTTTCTGGTTCTATTGGTATCAGTATTGCCTAGTTCTCCGCGGCTTACATTAACCCTGATAGCTATATCCTGTACGCCGTGAACATTACTTGCTCGGCAACGCAGTGAAATGATACAAGCTTGTTGATGATCCTGCAGAGACACGTCCATTAGGTACAGGTCCACATTTCCATCGTGTCGCCGGAAATGTGAACCATTCAGTGAGACGTTTAATGTCTCCGATACGGTGGCGATATGTGCTCCTTCGCAATTGTGCCTGTCTATAATGTGCCATTCTACAGATGGATTCGGGTGAGATATGACTGGACATTGGACAAAGACCGTCGCGTGTTCATCTGTAAAACAGGGATCACCAGTAGCAGACATTATCGGTGCGCATGGAAAGTCATTTGCCATCAGGTCAGAGAGCAGGATGCCCTCATATTTTTTTGGCGCTGCGCATGTCGCACCAACAAGATTTACCGCACCGTCGATTGCCATCAACCACCGTTGATGACAGTCGCAAACGAGAGGGTTACCAGAAGCACGAAGTGACACTGAATCCTGATCTATATGGGCGTTTCCCGGGACTAGTCCCCTATCGAGTGTGGACAGATTGTTGTCGTCGAGATTTAGATGACGCAAAGACAGGATGATAAATCCTTCCCAAAATGTCTGATGCTGATATTGGCCGAGGCAGTTGCCACTGAGGTCTAACAGGTGAAGAGGGTGTTGCACATTCCCAACATCGTGCGCAGAAAGAACCCTTATGCGATTCCCGCGGACATAAAGCTGGAGAAGATTGGGATAGAACTTGGTAAGGAGCCCCAAGTTGAGCGATGTCAATCGGTTAGCACTGACGTTCATTCCGGACGCCCGTGGAGCAAATATTTGTGGAAAGTCTGTAAGATTACTGTTTACGTATTCCAGCTGTTGTAGATTTTGGGCGTATATGAGGAACGGGTTAGCATCGTCCTCGTACAATCGTGTTTCTATATTATTTAAAAACGCACCTTTCACACGCGAGAGCAAGAGCCGAATGACTGAATGTTTAACAACACCATTTGTTAGACGCACAACACGTATATTTCTAAAGCAGGTGTCGTTCATTTCTTCGTTCAAATTGAGTCCGTGTAATTCAAGTTCCTTTGTGATGTTTGGGCAGAAAATGTTTGGGATGTAAATGTTGGTGTTCCCTGTAACCCTAACTAACTTCTTCAAGGTCCACAGGGCCGCAAATAAGTTCCGGTCCACTGAATGTGTCACGCGAGATCCAAAGAGCAACATGTCAACATTGCTAGGTAAAGAATGATTCGTTTCAAAATGAGCGATTGGATTATTCGATATATCAAGTTTATTTAGCTCTCTTAGTTTGTGTAACCTCTCAAACGTGAAACTGCTAATTTTATTTCCATTCAGCTCCAGTGTATCTAGATTTGGAAAGTAATACTCCATATCCCAAGGAAAATCTTCTAGCAGATTGTTACTGAGGAAGATTCCTGATAAACTTGGATAAATACCTATAAATTCAGGAAAGATTGTGATTCCCGTATGACAAAGAAACAAATAATTAAGCTTTGGCAAGGAAGACAGGGCATCTTTGGAAATACTTTTAAGTGGGTTGTTGTCCAGGGTGAGATATTCCAATCGGGGGAGGTAAGGCAGGCGATTAATGTGAGTTAATTTATTATCATTCAAGTAAAGGTTAGTCAAACGATAAAGCCCTATGAACGAATCAGAAGGCAATTCACTTATCTTGTTATTATCCAAGCCCAGGATTCTGACGGAATTTGCAAACATTGTATGTTTAAAAACTTGGAGCTCGTTCCTCGAAAACCGTTGAACAATCACTTTTTGTTGAAAAATCATGGCATTGTCCTCGATTTCATGAATTTCGTTATGCGATACATCAAACTCTTCTAAGCTTGGGAGGATAAATTGACCACTTACTGTAGTCACCTTATTCCCGATAAGAAGGATTGTTGCTAAGCTTGGGAGTTCCTCGAAATCTGTCGCCGATATTGCAGCTATTTTGTTTTCTATCAAATTAACTTCTTCCAAATGCTGGATCCCGGACAGAAAGGGGACTGACACAAGGCGGTTGTTGTTGGCTATGAACGTCCTTAGAGACGAAAGTCCAGGAAGGCCCTTAAACTCAAGAACCTCGTTAAAGGTGATTTCCAGGTGCCACAGTGCCGAGCGAGACGGGAGACGAACAATATCTAGTCTTCCTCCTTTCTCCATTTTAAAAATTGTGACATTAGGTGAACTCATCAGTATCGCATAAACAATTTCCGGGTTGTCGATTCGAGGGGCTAGAATGTGTTTCAAATTACCAAGGCTTGGGAACAACGTAAGATTACTGAACCTATTCCTAGCAATTATTAGACTGGTCAACATCTTGAGATCGCATAGGCCAGACAGGTCAGAAATATAATTTTCGGTTAGATCGAGCAAAAGAAGGCTCTCCGTGAAAACCCTCCTGGAAATCGTTGAGATCATATTGTTATCCAAATAAACTCTTTTGAGATTGGGCAGAGACAGTGATTGGGGAGTCATCTCGGATATTTTGTTGTTCTTAAGACTGATTTGTTCGAGATAAGTCATCCGAGCAAACATATCGTGGTCTAGTTTCACGATCATGTTTCCAGTCAGATCTAGCGAAGTAAGTCGCTTATTCGGAAGGTTACCCACATCTACAGACGTCAGTTTGTTCCATCTTAGAGACAGTTGGCGGATGTTCGGAACATTGAACTGCATATCATATGGGATATCGTGAAGTTCGGTGAGATCCATGGCCAAGAACGCCAAAGAACTGTAATTGCGAAATGCTGGAACCCTCCTTAGAGGATTCCGCGACAGGTGTAATTTAGTTAGCCCTTGTAGAACAGAGAAGAGTCGGTCGTCCAGGATTGATAGGCCGTTCCAGTCGAGATACAGCGTAGTCACGTTATTGTGTTCTTCAAAGAGATCCAGGTCCACACTTGAGGGAAAGCGGGAGGTATTTAACATCCTTGGTCTTGCAAAGCCGTCTTCTTCCAGTATTCGCTGAAGTTGAGCTCCCTCACGGAACACGCCAATACATCTGACTTCAGTCATGTTGCTGCCAACTAGATCAATACAGGTGCAGAAGATACATAGCTTGGATCGGTAGTTATGGGACGCTGTGGACATTTCCATCAAGCGAGAAAAGATAATCAGATACACGATCATCCAAAGTTTGCGTTTTTCTGATGCCATGGCTGCTGTTTGGTGTGCCGTCCTTAATTCACACCAACTGTTTGCTGCCAGTCTGATTTATGGGCTATATTATACATATTTAAACAGTTTGCTGGTGGATATAATTATGGTGGAAACCTATTCAATGTGAAAGGTTGTTCAAATTTGGTCCACTGGTCTGGGTCGCATCATGGCTCCAAGGCAGACGTCTATATTGTCGTTAACACGGCGATGGTATGACCTGTGGAAAGTAATGGTATGGGAAGTAAGTTGGCAAATGAAATCCGCTCTATAGCAATAATGTCCACCTTGTATGTGTCATCAAGTAACACAATACTGGACAGAATTAAACTGTTTAAAAGGCATGCTGAATTTCTCTTATTCTCAGACCAGGGAGGCGTTGCATAAAACTCAAAACACAAAGTTGCGTTTGATTTTCGACGCAAGTCAGCAAAAATCAAACGCAACTTTGAGTTTTATGCAACGCCCCCCCCCCCCCCCCCCCCCCCAGCTCTTACATGTCTTTGGTATATTCGTTCATATAATACCAGTAATGAAGCCAGACATTGTCCTATATGGGGGGCTCCCACCTGTGAGTGCATAAAAGCGATCCGGTTAGGGAGGGGCAAAGACCTTTGGGTTTTAGCTCTCCACCCCCGCAAAGCCCCCCCCCCCCCCCCCCTCCCTCAGCATAAAAAGGAAAAGTACATGATTCATTTGTAATCGATATTTGCACCCCTGTATAGTCACGGGATTGATAATCGATACAACCCATCGACGCGTGTTAATGAGATGGATGTCAATATTATACTATATACTTGTATTAATATAATCTGGCGTAATGTATTGTTATTGTGCCATTACTTCTTCCCCCCTTGTTTTGTTGGAAGGGGAAGGGGTATGAAACGCCTCCCGTTCAAGGATAAGGACATGATAAAACAATTAAAAATGAAATGTTTCTGGTAAATCCCAATTTAAAAAAAAATTTATTACGGCAAAAATCATTATTTAGATTATTATACTATTTAATTATGGTTACTTCAATTATCGATTAGAAATCGTGAAAAAATAACATGATACTTGGTTTTAATTATAAATTATAAAACTCGAATTTTGCTGATTTGATAATGAATAGATAGTATTTTCACTTTAAAGGCCAATATCTGAAAAACATATATTGCCGAAAAGAGCCCGATTTTGCCACAGTCGGTCACATAATTGCTTTATTAAATTAATTAATAAATTAATAGAACTTTGTATTTATCTTGGATCTTGACTTAAAATACTTACTTACCCGTTACTGCATGCACAAGATGACAAATATTGAGATGTTCCTGCTCTCTGCTCCGTGTGTGGAGTTGGGCGACGCGAATCTGTTTTTATATACATTACCCGATGGCATCACTTATACATGTATACTTAATGCGAATATATATAACGGCATAGATATGATGAAGAGAAGAGAAGTCAACTTTTCCAAAATACACCAGTTATCAATGGTTCTAATCGTCGAATTGGTATTGATTCTATTAAGAAACCACCCTTTTCCTTCTATATCTGGATGCGGGGAGAACTGTTATCAATTTTGAATCGTCAAACAAAAATATATATAAAGAGAGAAGTATGATAATCATGAGACCCCCCCCCCCCCCCCCCCCCCCTCCACCTTAAGCAAACATTGATCATGCAATATTATAACGTATATATGCGCATGCGCACATAAATTTTATTTTCTTGCATTGTCAGTAAGTTGCCTGTGAGGACACTGAGACCCCTGTCACACATGAATAGCCTGGGAGGTGTTTCACACAGATCTTAAATTGAACTTAACTCTAAGTTGGACTTTAAAAGTATGGAAAGCCGTTAGTTTCTTTGATAAGTTAGTTTTTCTTTTTTAAGTTATCTTTAAAAGGCATACAATGTAGATTCAAATCATTAATATTTTCTGTTATCAAGGAGATTTCAAGTTCTTGATCATGTAAGATTTATGAAAAGTCTAAAATACTCTTTGCTATTATATACTTTGTCCAAGGTTGCCAATGGCTTACCATAATTTTGAAGTTCAACTTAGAGTTAAGTTCAACTTGTGAAACACCCCCAGAGTATATATATCGTTAGTAGAGCCCCAAAGTATGATGTCACACCTATCCGTCGCCAAGGCAGATGGTTCTAAACTATGTCAGGCAAGCCAGAAATAACGATGTACGTATATAACGTAACGATGTCTGGACAGCTCCAACCCACTTCGTAGCATACGCCCAAATCGGGACCAAATCAAAGGACAAGTGCATGATAACCCGTTCAGGACTGGTCCCGAAAATACTCCGGCTTGGGTCTACGGAGAATACAAAATTAGTCAGTCCTGAACGGGTTAAGAACCATTAAAATGGGTGTGATAGTAATCATCTACATACAGTACAAGGGGGCACCCCCCCCCCCCCCCTTTACGAAATACAAACGCCCAAGATCTAGTAGCCCTATCGGAAATCAAGTTGATGGTGTTTGAATGGGGCCTTAATTTTAAAAGAAAGAAAAAAAAATACAATTTTTAAATTTTCGAGAAACGTCGATGTGTTTTTGTTTTGTTCTGACAAGAAGGATTTAATAATGGATGTTTAATGGGTTCGTTAGACTGATGACTATCCTAAATATAGTCTCACACTACTTTCACGCTACCATAATACAAGCATATGAGTGTCGACATGTTTGTCTTTTTTTGACAAGTAGGATTTTGATATAATATATATTCAATAATAGATGATGTTTAATGGGTTCGTTAGATTATAATGACTTTCACGCTATAATAATAATAAGAAAAACAGGGACGGCATGGTTTTGTTTCTTTTCTGACAAGTAAGACTTTGATATATATTCAATAATAGATGATGATTAATGGGTTCGTTAGACTAATGACACTTACGCTACCATAATTATAAGAAAAGCAGGGTGGACATTTGTTTTTCTTTTCTGACAAGTTGGACTTTGATATAATATCTATTCAATAATGTATAATGTTTAATGGGTTCGTTGGACTGATGGCTCTTTTGAATATAGTCTCGCCATAATATCATTCTGCTTTCAATCCATGATAGTAAAATCAGGGTTGGGGATCTAGAAACTAAAATCGCGGCTCTATCTTGTTATTAAAAAGGGATAGTTGAGTTTTGGTAAAGAGAGTACAGTTTTGGTCAAACTTAATTTTAGTAACCAAAACCTGAACCATTACATTACAAACTAATAGTTATAACTCCACCATGCTCGAAATTAATTTTAAAAATTACAAACGACTCGGTAAAAAGCCTGTTATCATTCAAAAACGGCTGTCAAAACTCAAGAGGGCGCTCTCTAAAAGTAATCAACCAATTAAAATAAAATATTGTGCATGAGATGTTTTGTTAAAATAGTGATTAGATAGAGAGATAATCAACAACTATTTAAAACAAATTTGTGTTCATTTTTGAAAAGGGGAAGCATAAACAAAAAAAATTGTAAAGGCTGGTTCAAAATTATCGAATTTTTGTGGGGCCCCACATGTATTACAAATTGTAATGTTTATGGATATTTCAGCCGTTTGTGAACCGATCTTGATCAAATAAAGTTTATTCTGTCAGTAATGTTATGCTCTTTCGAATCTGACAGTCAGATTTTCATTATCTCACAACAAAATTATTGTGTGTTGCGCCGTCTATACCAAAACTCAACTATCCCTTTAAATTATGCTTTAACTTTACTTCGTAACGTTGTCTATTTAGGAATTGCACAAATAGCATAAACAATACCAGGCGGAATCGTACGTGAGCGACATACTTACGCAGCTTACGCAACTCTCTAGCACACCGTGACAGCTACATAACGCGACCTCATGCACGACGATGCCGTCCCTTTAAAGGTCGTAATGCGTAGTTTTGCTAGACTGCGAATCACCCGTTTGAATTAGGCTTGTTTTTGTGCATAGCACAACAATAAGCCAGTGTTTAGTATGCGCCATGCGCAAGGCGTTCGCAATATGACATCGCGAGTCTGATTTACGAATCCGTACTTCCTTTAATAATACTAATAATACTATACTCGATTTCTATAACGCCTATCACGATTGATAATCATCTCTAGGCGCTTTATGATGATATTATTATCCCGGTCATCGGATACATTCTGCATTAAATCCTGCACACAAAGTGCACGTTTTCCACTCCCTGGGGAGCATTCCAGCCAGACAACCTTGTAGGTGCACACAATGCTATAAAGTGACTTCTTTATATCCTTAATTCGGGTACCCATTTGATGCGCCCCATTCCGACTTCACCTTCGCAGGTTCCCTATCCATGCGTAGTACGTGTGCAGATGTATAATCTGATAATGTAGGAACTAAAGGGGGGGGGGGGGTCATACGCGAACTTCGAGTCATTCACCCCCTGAGCTTATTCAAAATTAAAACTATTAAAAGATAATGATCTTCAAGAGTATTGCACCCACTGTTCCCCATCTCACAGGGATCTGCGTATTGCTAATCAACATAGGTGTAGGAGGCGTAGGAGGCGAGGATAGGGGGGGGGGGGGGGGCTGCAGCCCCCTGGAGTTTTGAAAATGGCCATATTCGGGCAAAATGCATCTGAAATTTGGCCCAAACCATGCCATGTTCGGGCAGAATCATGTTGCATTCGGGCAAAAGCGTCTCTTTTGGGACAAAATCGTGTTATTTTCGGACTAAGCCGTTAAAAACATAATCATATTGGGGCGTCAAACATGTCAAAAAGGCAAGGACCTTTTTTCTTCTAATTTTGTTGCTTGTCAGATCAAAAGTCGGGAAGGAAAGTTATTCGGGCAAAATACCTCAGCCCCCCTGAGAAACACGTTCCCCTACGCCCATGCTAATGATCTAATCTAGGACCATAATCTTGGCAGACAATGCATGGCGGCGGAGTGATCTGCTAATGGGGCGGAGGATAGAAACTTGCTTTAATTACCCACGTATCGATGTCTCTTTTGGATTGAGGAGATTAAGTGTGTACAATTAAACTATCTAATTTATCAAAATGAGGATTTGTATGGAAGACGTAACGATCGAAACTCACGATTGTGTAATGTACCCCCTTTTTTTTCATCCACGTACATAACAACTGCAATAAACGAGATAAATTAACACAACTTCGGTGTCATCTCAAACTGGGCCAGGGCGGAATTAAAATACAAATCGTCATGATGATGATGATGATGATGATGATGATGATGATGATGATGATGATGCTGTAGTGGTGAAAGTGATGGAATCTGCACTTAGAGATGCCATAGTAGGACACATGAGAAGCCAGAACCTCTTTTCGGAAGCTCAACATGGCTCCGTACCAGGCAGATCAGGTACCACCCAGCTTCTTTGTCAACTTGAAGGTTGGACAGAAAGCATGGACATAGGTGAACCGGTAGATGTAATGTATTAGGATTTCAAAAAATCATTTGACTCTGTACCTCATACAAGACTGATCAGAAAGGTATCATCCTGTGGAATTGCTGACCCACTCATCTCATGGATGAAAGCTTTCTCGTCACAAAGAAAGCAGAGGGTAGTAGTAGATGGCGTTAAATCTGAATGGGCCGGTGTGATGAGCGGTATTCCACAAGGAGGCGTTTTAGGGCCTACGCTATTTGTCATGTTTAGTCCAAGAGTTTTATCTAAAACCCGGACATTTTTCAAAACAAGCTGAATTTTTCAGGATAGGTTCAGAATAATGTGCAGAATAACAAACTAAAAGTCCCCGGAAATCCCCCTATGGCGTTTTCCAGAATCCAAGATGGCGTCCAAAATAGCCGCCATATGGGGTTTTACTCATAATCCTGGCTCAAGTCAAGCTAGACTACTGGTAACACTTTGCACCATTAGACATAGTGTCCCCGGAGATATTATAATGGTTTCCTTTCATTATCAAGTCAATCCCTTAAGAACTGCTTAATATAAGCATCAGGACAATAGGCCCTTTTAAATTCACGTCTTAACAGTATAACAGTGAAACAGGTCACCAGCAATACAATGTCCAGGATGATCCAGAACGCAATTCGGCTGATGACAGACTATAACTTATATAAGCAGCTCTCAGGGGATTGACTTGATAATGAAAGGAAACCATTAAAATATCTCCAAGGACCATAGTTACGAGACAATAGGTCCAATGGTGTAAAGTGTTACCAGTAGTCCTTGTCTTTTAGGCCAGACACAAGTTGAGCCACAGGTTGAGAATTCGGGCCATTATGTTTACACAAGTCGTCGGGGAGGTTTGGTAGATTTGTTGTATACGGTATTTAAAAAGGTTCCATTGTTTTCAGGTGTAAAAAATGAAATGACGGTTTGAATGCCCATTTCATTGCATCTATGTATTATTCACATTTTCAACAAAATATAATATGATCAAATTATTATGGTGCAAAATTTAACTTATTTTAATTTCATTTGTTTATATGGAGATTTCTCGTACAAAAAGTAATGTTTACGTATCTAATATACAATGACATTATCGTTGTTAAAAATGAGTAGTCAATCGAGAATGCATAGTTTGAAATATGGAAGACCCCTTACAGACCTACCGTATATATGTGTGAAAACGTTTAGAACAACCAAGTTATTGACAAGACCAGAAACAATAGTTTTCATTTCATACATCTCCACAATTAAAATACAATCTGTATATAAATGTACATATATCTACAATAAAATACATGTATACATTACAAATAGACAATGATAACATAATTATGTGGTAGGGATAACAACAGCAAGTGATATAGAGCGTATCGAGGTTGTCCCCAAATTACACAACAATACGAGAGGAAAGTAAACATTAAGAAGAGAGAGTAAGAAGAGAGAAGGGGCGCCAAATGAAGACAATACACGGTTCGCTGCGTTTGCAGGGTTGACAGGGAACTACCACCCACAAATATGATTCTAATAACGAGAGAAAACAGTTTTAGTATTCCATTCTAAAAATATAAAAAAAATAGGTTTTCCAAACAAAATCTTATCATAATTTGAAAACCCATCCTCATACTAAATTAAGTGCTCATGGTTATATTGTCTATGAACTAGGAACTTGTTTGACCAAAGAACTGGTCTATTCTGCAGACATGTGAATGTTTGTTCGCACTAATTATGCTTTTAATAAAAGCAATTTTTTAGACACTTATTTATACAGTTGTTGGTGGAATAGATTACTAAAAGTAATCACCTTGATTTATCGAAGGATAATTTATGGTCTTAGTTCAAACATAAAAATATCACCAACAATATAAAACTAACTTTTCTGTCACCAATTTATCTTGCCTTTTCTAAAAGGATAACAATTGATACTATTAGACTTAACAAAGACAGAACTCAACATAGTCATGTATGTATCTACACATTATGTATAAAATGTTGCTATAAAAAAGTAATATTGTGTGGTCTTATTATCCCTTGCATTCCACTTACAAAAAAAGGATTACATGTTTATAGTAAATTATACACATTATCTTGATTGTACAAATATTTCCTCTATACTTCCATTTAGATGTAATTCAATTCAAACTTTCTACAAGGAGTTTTAAAGCTTAGGGACAAAAAATGAAGAAAAAAAACATTGCGCGCGAATAATTAGTTAAAAAGGTTGCAAATGTATACATGGCTTTGGTGAGTAAGTTACAGTATTCCTACTATGAAGACAGATGACCATTTTTCAATGGTCTAATTTAAACATGAGCTGACAAATATATACGTACTATACACGTCGAATATTTATACAATATTTGTTTATACTAACAGTCTATACTTGTAAGGAGAAGATTAAATTATGTATTTTTATACAATGCTTTCTTTTCCATTTGATCTAGGTGAGATGTAGCAGCGTTTTCCCATGCAAGAAAATGCCATAATGAATTAAGGTGTGGTTAAATTAAGTGTCGATAATGATACTGCAAGAATCTATGGAGAAAAGGGCTTCCATTGCATGTATGGCACTTAAAGGGGTAGTATAGTTTTGGTAAGGCTGAACTTTAGTAACTAAAACCTGCACAGTAACATTACAAACTAATATTTATAACCCCAACATGCTCGAAAGGTATACAAAAATGCAAACGACTAAGTAAAAAGCCTGTTATCATTCAAAAAGCGCCATTAAAACACAATAGAGTGCTCTCTAATAAGGCATTGGTTTTAACCATTTTTCATACAAAATTATGCATGTGATGTTTTGTTGAAATAATGATTCAATAGAGAGATCATCAACAACTATTTAAAAACCACTTTTGAACATTTTTGAAAAAGTGTAAGCATTTTTTAATTTTTTCAAAAAATCATCGTATTTATTTGGGGCCCAAATAAATATGATCGGATATATTTATTGATATTTCAGCCATTTCTGAACCGATTTTGACCAAATAAAGTTTATTCTGCCATTGAAATTGCATGTTCTTTCAAATTCGACACTCATATTTTCATTACCTCACAAAAAAATTGTGTTGTGCAGCGCCCTCTCTACCAAAACTGAACTACCCCTTTAAGCTACATGGTATTCTTATACAATAATTGCGGGTTTTCCAAGAAAATGTATATTAATAAAATATAATGAAATCTAGTTATATACAATATTTACATAAGATAACAAAACAAAATGAGTATAAGTCAACTTAATTAGAATGAGAACACAATTTAGTGCGATATAATTGTACATTAAAGGGGACCACCGGGCAAATAACAACACATTACTACATGTTTCGGTACTGTTTTGTGATATCAAATAGATATCTAACATTTTGCAAAGGGTTGAGTAATTCATAAACAAAGCAATTAATTTCCACCACTTACGGAACCACTACTATTTCCTGGTTCCTGGTTTGTGAGTGCGCCAATTCTACTCACGCGTACGTTTGTAGGCAATATAATTCCGAGCGATTCGCTTGCTGCACCCGCGGTAGTCTACACAATTCAAACCGCATAAACGCATGCTTTAGAATGGTGATGCGGTTTCCAATTATTTTTTTTTTTTCTGCAATCATATTTTTGTGAACTTGTTGATGGAATGGAATACTAAAGATGTTACCTTTCTATTATACAAATAGTATTAGTTTTGGGTGGTGGTACCCTTTAACAGAGCATAACAATGGCCGAATGGACAAATATACGAATCAATTTTTTACTAAAAGAGGAATGATCATTAATTATTAGGACTCCTATTCATAAAACCCCACTAGTTTAGTGATCATCTTACAAGGATTAGCTTAGTAGGTACCGAGAGCTAACCCCACTAACCTAATTTTAGAACAAGGAAAATTGCTTATTGCTCACTAATCTGCATGATCTAAAATATATTTAACATGGAACTAAGCTAGCGGGGTTTTATGGATTATGGGCCCAGAAAGATTACACTAAGTTACTGAGTGAAGATATATTTTTAATCTATAGAAGCGAATTATATGTGACATAAGTTACAGAAACAAATTCAAAATGAAAGGTTATTCCAAAGCTTATATGAACAATGGGGGAACTATTATTAATACTCCCGAAAAGGTTTTTAATATTGGAGCAATTAGACATAATATTCTGCCTTCATTTAGCGCATGCGTATTTGAATCACATGGTTTATCCGAAAGCCAGTCAAACGACGTGTACATAATAATAATAATCGACTCTTCAATAGCGTATTTCCAGTTAAACAACCGTTCAATGCGCTGTACAACCTTTCCAATCTACAACACAAAAATAAATATGTTTTTAAATTTCTCTTAAGTATTTCTACTGTGGGGGACAACCTTATTTCTACTGCACAAAAGTTGTTCTAAGATATCCTTACAACATACACAAACATACAAAATCCAAATGCAACTTTTAACACTTAAACAGATTACAACATTGATACAAGATTGGAGAGCAAGAAAAACACTTTCAGCCCTTCGGTCGACACCATATAAAAACAGTATAATATGTCCTCCAAAATAAACCAAAATAATTATATAACTCACATTCAAGCATTTTAGAAGTGCAATCAACCCTGCCTTAGCGGTCACCCGCACATTGCTTTGTATAGTAGGAATCAAATGTAATCCCTAAATTGCTTGGAGATAAACAAAAATGCTATATAGAAATATTTATACAAGTAGAGCCTAGAGGTATCATAGATAGTTAAATAGTGTATGTAGTGTTGAATAATTATACAAAATCCCGACAAAGAAATATACATTGTATCTAGGCAAAATAAAATTAGCATATTAGGCATACTTCAATAATACTAACAAAAACATGTTTTTCATGAGCAATTGATGCGCACCATCGTAAGTGGTTTATACCCGGTTTCAATTAGTAAACTGTCTACAGTGTCCACTTTCTTGTTTCCCTTAGGAATGCTATACGACTGGTCACAACAAACATTTGTGAGTGTAAGTGCATCATATGAAATATGTTTACATGCTAAGCTTTACGAAATTGTGCAGCGCTTGCGTTTCTCTTTCCGCAGACCGGCGTGCATGTTATCATCCATGTCATCGTGGTTTCCACCCAGAGACGGAGACTGCCCACCAGAACCTTGGGTAGTAGTAGGTCCGGGATCAGAACAACACACTTTGACAAACGGATATCATATCTTCGGTGTCTTCGGTCGGCTTACCTGTCGGCTGTTCGACTTTGGTGATAGATACACTAGCTTCGAGCTCACTCGGCAACTTTCGGCAACCTTGGCACCGGTCGATAGTGTTTCCGTTC
>JBAMJV010010520.1:15000-86537 GCA_037951105.1 Echinarachnius parma | reverse complement strand
CTTACGGTTGACTTACGGTTGACTTACGGTTGACTTACGGTTGACTTACGGTTGACCTACGGCTCAACAGGTTCTCGCACGGTTCAACAAGGTTCCCATGCGGTTCAACAGGGTTCGCCGACGGCTTAGCCGGGTTCACCAGGATCACGCAGGGGTATCTGCTTATAGAAACCATGGAAAGCCATTAGTTTCTGTGGAAAAAATCGTAAAATTTCTTTTAAATGTCATCAAATGTTGATTCTAATCATTGATATTTTCTATTATCAAGGGGATTTCATGTTCTTGATGTAAAATTTATGAAAAGTCTAAAATACTTGCATTTTTGCTTTTGAATATATTTTATTCAAGGATACAAGTGGCTTTCCATAATGTTTTAAGTCCAGCTTAGAGTTAAGTTCAACTTAGGATATTTCCCAGGTTTCTCGGTTGATAGGCAGCGATCATATGATGCTGGAGAGTCAAGATCATCCGGTAGGATCGTTACCTACGGGGTGGCTGCATTTGAATTCAGGTGATTTTACAGTAACGCGAATGACAATCAAACGTGAATTATACTCGTTCACTTTTCGTGTGAATGGAATGCCAACAATTATCAAAACATATGAAAATGTATTATCATGTAGATAATGCTATTGATGCAAGCAAATGCATGAAAGGGGTACAGGTTTTACAGTGGGTAAAAAACACATAGTGCTTGAGAGCTTACTAGGTCATATCTAGGACCGCTTCCTAGATATAGTCCACTTATTAACGAATTGGGCTTCATGTGAATCATCAAAACATTAATGAGAATAGTAATAATACGAATAATAATACTGCATGTATTATAATAACGATAATAATAGCAATAATCACAATGAAAACATTTTACTATAATTACCTCCTTTTAAATGTGTAACTTTAATTTAGATTAAATCATAAAAGATACAAATCTGAATATTTTACCATGTGATTATCATAATTGTATTTATTGACTACTTATTCAATCATGTATTAATGTTTTTATGTATTTATTAAATATTTGCATTATATTATGGTTGCTATATATCATTTTTTTTGGCAGAGACCCTACTGTATCATTTATGATAGCATGTCACTTGCAAAAATTAATTCTGATTTGTTAGCCGATTCGTGGATATTTAAAACGGTATTAAAGCTCTGCACTCCAATGGGTCCAAACTTTAAATGAAAATATAAAAACTACGAAATCGGAATTCCTGGGCACAATGCATTACGTCTCTAAGTTAATCACAAAAGTAAACACGGAGAATGGTTCTGTTGCATAATATTATCAACACAAGTCAAACTTAAATTGCTGTAAAATAGCCTGTCTATGATTATTAAGGTATTATTATACCGACAACTCAGTCTCTGTTCCGACGGTTGTTCCAATCTGAAGAGCTTAGTTCCAAAAGGCGCTAAATCCACGTTTAAATAATAAAAAAGTTGACTATATCAGTGTATTAATTCGCTACGTAGCTATCTAGAAATAAAATTTGTATGACAAATTACCAGGGGTGTCGATCCGTTTTTGAGATTGGGGGGGCGAAATTTGATAATTTTTCCAGAGTGACCACTGAGAGAGCTAAAAGACCCACATTGCAAGGGCGTCGATTTCTTCTCGCCATTGGGGGGGGGGGGGGGGGGGGGGGGGGGATGATTCGTCATTTTTACCATCTCTGGCGAGGGAGCAAAGCGACAACCCAGCAGCGTGCCCGGGTTTTTGTGGCTGAGGGGGGGGGGGGGGGGGGGGGTCAAAGCTTTTGAATTCAGCTGTTTAGAAATTGGAAGATTATTAAGTGCACATTGCAAGCATCATGTTATGAGCTGGGCTTTGTCCAATATGAACTTTAGCCTGATATATATATTGCAAGCATTCTGATGAAACCCTGAATAGCATCAGTCATGGGATACCCACATTGGGAAGCTTATTGGGGGTCCAGGGGGCGGAGCCCCCGGAAGCTTTGGGATTTGTAATATCCAGATATAAAGATTTTGTCTATAATTATGTAAATATAGAGTTAACTATTCTTTAGTTAATTGGCTTTTGAATTCGCTGTTTAGAGATTGGAAGATTATTAAGTGCACATTACAAGCATCCTGTTATGATGAGGGCACTGTCTAAGTATGGATGAATTTTAGCCTGATAAATAAATACTGTCGATTGCAATCATCCTGATGGAATCCTGAATAGAATAAGTCATGGGATACCCACATTGGAAAGCTTATTGGGGGTCCAGGGGGCAAAGCCCCCGGAAGCTTTGGGATTTGTAATATCCAGAAATACAATTAACTATTGAATAGTTAGCTCAATTTTAGTGAGCGAAGCGCAAACGCACAGTGGGCCAGGATCGCCTGAAAGTTTGCCAAAAGAGAAGTCCTGAATAAAACTATTTAATGAGTACATGGCTGGTACTGGGTCAAATAACTTTAATGGGGGTTCCAGGGGCGCAGCCCCGGAAGATTTTGGATTTGGGCAGTTTAGCATTATCAAAAAGTGGTTTAAAGAAGACTATAGTATGTTATTATATATTTTTGAACCCCAAATATTGGGGGAATAATAATACAGTCCATCCACCCCCACCTGAAATATTGGGGGGGGGGGGGGGATATATCCCCCCCATCCCCCCCCGCCCCCCCCCCCCCCCCACCCCCCCCCCCCCCCCCCCCCCCCCCCCCCCGTGATCGACGCCCCCGGCCACATTGGCATGCCCGGAAGTTTTATTATGCGCTCATTGAAAGTGTCTTGATGGCTCGAAGACTTGACTTTGGGGGGCACCCACATTTGGGGACAATAATGGGGGTCCAGGGGGCGGAGCCCCGGAAGCTTTTAGATTTCAGACATTTGCTCCTAGCATGGGTCTTGAAATTGTATAAAATAGTGAACCTACTCATAACGTATTTTTAAAGGGACTTAGTAACATTGTCCAAATCCTCAAAATAAAATTTTAATTCTAGCGGTTCCCTTATACCTTGTTGTATTCGTATTAACAATAAAATCATGGGACAGGTTTCGGTTTTTTCAAATTTCCCTTTCGTTACAAAGATATGTATGATTGAAGTATTCAGATAAGAAAAACTCCGGGCGAGTTTTTCTTCCGTGTACAAAGTGAGTGCAGTGAGTTACTGAATATCACTTTGCATTTTCGCTCATTACTTGGCCATACAATGTCCATTTGACTTGAAATTTTCACACAATACCCTGTGGACATATGAGATAACAACAATATACATTGCATCAACCATTCATCACTTTTTGCACATGTCAACCAGTGTTGTATGACTCGAGGCCGGTCTTGGTCTCGAGTCCGGACTCGAGGCCGGCATTGCCGGCCTCGGCCTCGGACTCGGACTCGGGGACCCTGGACTCGGCCTCGGACTCGGACTCGAAGGTCGTGGACTCGATGACTCGGGCCGAGTCCAGCTCGAGACCGGCCAATTTCCGTATATTTTGTATACTTGTATATTGGCTATTCTGTGCTATAATTCTGCAAGAAACAAGCCAAATATTCTATCCAATCCACCAAGCGATCGTTGCTTGAAAAAGAGATCGCGAATGAACTGACAGCCGACAAGAAAGTGAGCAAAAAATCACATTTGTGGGAAACGAATGGACACGCAAGTTACATATCCATAACAAATAGCCCAAGCTTATATTTGATAGGTATGCTTTCATTTTATACTGTCTTTTTTATGAATTGACACCGGGATTCTGAAAATGGTCGGCTATCAAACACCCGGGGGGTGGGGGGGGGGGGGGGGGGGGGTACTCACGTATATTCGGTATACGGGGATGTGCCGCTGGGGAGGGTGACTTTTTCAAGAAAGATCCTTAGACATAGGTCCCTTTTTTCATGTATTCCTTTCCCCTCTTTTCTCCCTCATTTTCTCCGGGATTTTGGGATTTTCCGCTGTGAAATTGCTAAAGTTTTCAAGCTCGCTCCGCTCGCTCGCGTACATAATATTTCACAACGTCGGGTGATTATATTACCCTTCATAACGCCATAATAAGTATACAACGAATATACCCATACAATAATTGAACCAAATGGCAATTTTCCGCTGTGAAATAGGTAAAATTTTCAAGCTCGCTCCGCTCGCTCGCATACAAAATATTTCACAACGTCGGGTGATTGTATTACCCTTTATAACGCCATATCATAAGTAATACAACGAATATACCCATACAGTAATTGAAATAAATGGCAATTTTCCGCTGTGAAATAGGTAAAATTGTCAAGCTCGCTCCGCTCGCTCGCATACATAATATTTCACAACGTCGGGTGATTATATTACCCTTCATAACGCCATAATAAGTAATACAACGAATATACCCATACAATAATTGAAACAAATCTACTGGCCCAAAAGGGCCTGTTAAAAAAAACCGTGAGTGTGGAGCCCTGAATGAGTGCATATTATGTGACACATATCTAGGGTTAATCACTTGATTGAGTGATAGATCAATTGCCTTTGGAAAAGAAAATGAATCAATGTAAAATAAAAATAATAAAAAAAAAAAAAAAAGAGTTGGACTCGGACTCGGACTCGGACTCGGATGGTGTGGACTCGGACTCGGACTCGGACTCGGATGGTCTGGACTCGGTCTCGGTCTCGGACTCGGACAGTCTGGACTCGGACTCGGTCTCGGACTCGGATTGGGTGGACTCGGATACAACACTGATGTCAACAAAGTTACTAGATCCCTTTAAAGGGCATAGCGAGGAAAAGACTGAGCCTTGCATGAGATGGATCCACGTATGTATACTATAGAGCCATCGATATAGTCTAGGGCATTGGGCTCCCATGAAACTAAGCAAGGGCGTCAACAATTTCTCAAAAGTGTAGGGGAGACATTGCGAGGAAGCGAAGCGACCGAGCGGGGGAGGGTGTGGGAGGGGGTGTCCCCCTCCCACAGTAGGGAGCTTTTGTATTTTTGGGCGTGAAATTGTGCGATTTGGTGCACACCTGAGACAGAAATTTAACGTAATATGAAGTATATAGGTATGGAACCAAACATACATAATGACAAAGGGAGGGGGACAATCTGCTCCTTTTTCAAATGTGGGGGGACATGATATTCCAATTTGATTTGCGTTCAGCGCATATGTACCGAGATTATTTTATTTTCTGTGACGGTGTGCTATCTATAGATGAGGGTTTAATAAACTTCGTTTGAGGTGTGCGTTTGAGAAATTACGCTGCCCAGCACATTTCGAAAGGTGAGTTCCCGCAACCCAAATGAAACTTGCAATATGAGAAACTGTATGCGCGCGAAGCGCGCGGCAAAAAAGAGATTTACAGTCCTTTTCAAACTAAAAAAACCCGGCTATTTTGAAGATTAATTATTGATAAATGTGTCTTTCCCCTCTTTGGCACTCGATTTTTTTCTTCCTCATTTTCGGAATTATTGGGGGGGGGGGGGGGGGGGCGAAATGATATGTTCGCCCCCCCCCCCAATATTTTCATTGGGGGGCGACCGCCCCCCTGCCCCCCCAGGATCGACACCCCTGCAAATTACACAATAAAACAAAAATATAGAACGTTCCATTTTTCAGATTCCCATAGGCATGTGTACAAAGTTAGACAAAGAAACCTGCTTTTCTCCAAACTTGAGAAGGTGGTTTAAGCGCCTTTTGGAATTAAGCTCTTCATATACTATACGTCTGGCTCCACTGACCGTCTATAGGTCAAACTTATAAGAGAAAAACCCGTACCATGTACAGTCTGTTATTTCTGATTAGGATAGTATAGACTTCATTTTATCTTTCCACAATTTCATTTCTAAAGGTAGTGTTACTTGCAATATTATACGAGGAATGTTTGGTTTTTAATAATTGTCCTATAATGTTTTTATTTGTTTTTTTTTTCTTCTGAAATGTGATATAACAATTACAATCTGCAAATATCTGTATGATTTTAATGTATCAATAAACATATAAAATAAATTGTTTTCTGCGTTGAATGTTACGGATCAGTTACATATTATGCGATATTATGCATCGCCCTATTTTCACAAACGCTTAAAGGGATAGTACAGTTCTGGTCAAACTGAATTTTAGTAAATTAAACAGTGCAAGTTATCATTAGAAACTTATATTTAAAATTCAAGTTTGCTTGAATAGTAGAAAAAATATATAGACGTTTAAGCTACAAGGCTGATGTCATTCAAAGGCAGGCGTTAATACAAGAGGGTGCCCTCCAGACACCTGAAAGCTTCAAGTAACCATTTCCTAAATTAGAAAATGTGAATGTGATGTTTGGTAAAAAATAATTCCGTAATAGAGAGAACATCAGAACTAATGTAAAAGCCACTTCGGTACATGTTCAAACTGTAAACTAAATCATTGAATACATATTGAGCCCCATTATTTATTACAATCGGATATATTTAGGGATATTTCGGCTGTTTCTGAGTTTTATCAAATAAAGTTAATTTTACTTTACATTTCCTTAAAAGTTATATTTGAGACTTCAATAATATACTTTAATATATCATGGGAAGATTCTTGAGAATGATATGTGAGATTTTCATGTGAAAGGAATAAAGTTAACCTACAGTGAAACAAAAAGTAAGTCGATGTCTGATTTTATCCCGATCGTTCACGAATTCGGATAATATGGAGGATTTAGTCTTCGAATCGGGATACTCTTGACTAAGGTCGAAAACATCTCTATAAATGTCTTCAGACGCTTTATATTTCTATAGTAAGGGAGATATTTGACAAATGAAAACCCATTTTATTCTCCTTTTACAAAATTCTTATTTTTATTGAGGACTATGAAAAAGTATCATGTCGCAATTCCGTCAGATGCAAACTATATGAATCATTCAAGTTTACTTCATTATATAAAATAGCTTGGGAGATTGTGCATTATAATGAGCGCTGAGGGGGGGGGGGGGGGGTTCACTCTCATACACGTGCTACCCATCCTTGTCCACCAACCTTTGAATTGGCCCCTGAATGGCATATCGCACTTGTTTGAGTTTACACCCCTAAATGGCGCAATTCTTTGAAAACGTATCAATGAGTGCTGAAAACCATCCCCCTTTTAAAGGGACTTAGTAACATTGTCCAAATCCTCAAAATCCATTTGGAATTCTAGTGGTTCCCTCATACCTTGTTGTATTCGTATTAACAATAAAATCATGGGACAGGTTTCGGTTTTTCACATTTCTCTTTCGTTAAAAAGATATTTACGATTGAAGTGTTCAGATGTTAAATTATCCACTGGACCGCGAAAACTGTGTACAAAGTGAGTGCAATGAGTTAGTGAATATCACTTTTATTTTGCTCATTGGCAATCTATTGTCCATTTAAATTGACATTTTCACACAACACCCAGTGGACATATCAAATAACAACAATATACATTGTATCAACCACTCATCACTTTTTGCACATTTAAAGTTACTAGATCCCTGGAAAACGTCGACGACGACGTATATAGCTAAACCCTTTCGACGCTATTTTGAACGCGGGTGCGTAGCCAGTCATGGGTTGGGAGTGAACCCCCCTCTCCCCGGATGATGAGCTCCCAAATAGAAAATAATTGTTATTTATATAGATAATTTGCATAGTATGCAAATCTTAATTGTCATTAATTATCAGTACGTTGAGCTGAATTTGGCGAAAAAAGTCTCCATAATAGAGTGATCAAGTGTGAAGTCATCAAAAATCTATTTTTAAGAATTTCCAAATTTGAACTTCATTTTCCGAAAGAGCATTAAAATAACGTCCAAATGTTGAAAATCAATCGAATATGTAAAGTATTGGCTGAGATATGCCCATCCGAATGAATTTATTTCAATATGAAATCACTGCTATTTTGCTCTGGTGCATAACGTTACGAACCAGAGCAAAATAACAGTGATTTGTATTGAAATAAATTCATTCGGATGGGCATATCTCAGCCAATACTTTACATATTCGATTGATTTTCAACATTTGGACGTTATTTAATGCTCTTTCGGAAAATGAAGTTCAAATTGAGAAACTCTAAAAATAGATTTTTGATAATTTCACACTTGACCACTCTATAACATGGAAACTATTTTTTCCAAATTCAGCTCACAAGACAATTAATATATGCATACTATGCAAATTATCTATATAAATAACAATGTTTATGATGTCACAGCTTCGTTACTCTATTGGTTTCCAATGGTGCAAACATTTCCGCAATTCAAGTTTGAGTGTTCATAACTATGTTGTCCCTGTATTATATTACATGAAGTCGGTATATATCAATTAAAAGCATGTTTATTCTCCTTCACATTGATGCCCCGTTTGTAATGTTTATGGAACGTACATTGCACCTGAATACAGTCATGAATATGGGGCAAGGTCTAACAACAGGAGAATTCACCATGACAATAACGATTTTGTTCAGGTCGACTGCACATATAGGCCTATCGATTGGAGACGACATGGATGAGGTATCAATGTAATTATAAACGGGATGTTAATTACATCAAATTCGAGTATAACCATTCAATAACAAAATAGATAGACTTGAATAGTGGAATCACAGTTTTCTACCATACCAATTGCCACGGGCGTAGATCCTGGGTGGGGGTGGGGGGGGGGGGGGGGGGGTTACCCCCCCCCCCCCCCACGTTTTTCAAAGTTAAATCTTTATAAAAATGCATAATAATATATGTGCGTGTGTGTGTGTGGGTGTGTGTGGGTGTGTGTGCGTGAGTGTGTGTGTATAGGTTCGTTTGTGTTTCTTTATCGGTCTATTCATGAGAGAGATGATTTACATGTAAGTCATACTTTCTTACATTTTAGTATATCAAATTTTCTTCCAAGGTATGTGTCTCTCACTGCATGTCTCCCCCCCCCCCCCCCCCTCTCTGTCTCTCTCTCTCTTTGAGCCCTTCTCTCATACATTCTACACTCTAAAAATAACTAGTCAAAATGATCAGAAACTGATCAGCCGGGCTTAAAGGAAAATTTTCCCCATCATCTATTTACCTTTCATTAATTTCTCTACACATTAAAACATAATTTCATGCAAATATGTCCAATGTTTGCCCTCTGAACAAAGGAGGGGCATCATTCAAAGTCAATCGCTGTATGGGCTATTCCCATTCATCGCGTATAGCATGAAGACTGCCATTATATTGTTTGAAACCCGGATTTTGAATTGTTCGCGCCGAAATGCTACGTCAAACCCGAACAAACAAGCTCCGCCTCTTTTTGTTAGCTCTCGCAGCTCGAGGGGTTTGTGCACAAACACAATGCAAAACGTGAGCCAACAAAAAGAGTAGTTCGGGTTTGACGTCACATTTTAGAGCGATCCGAGTTTCATAAACATCAATGGCAGCCTCCTTGGTGTTCGCGATGAATGGGATTATCCCGTACAGGCCAATGTTGGTCGTATTTGCATGAAATTGTGTTTTAATGTTTAGAGAACATAATCAAAGGTGATTATATGTTGGGGAAAATGTCCCTTTAATATACGTTTTCACGTAACGTGAAAACACTATCGAGTATAATTTTTAAATATTATTATTACAAAGACAATATTAAATTAAAACATCAATGTATTTGACCAGATTTTCCGGATCATTTTGACTATAATAGTGCAGGTGCCCGGCCGAGCCGTTTCTGATCATATTTGACTAGAATTAGAGTGTATATATAAATTATGTTGCTGCGCTGTACGCCTGGTATCCGTATATAACATTAAAACCGGGAGAAGTCACCACGAACTATCAGAAAGATGATCGTTTGAAGACGGATATTTTGTTCGCTAACGCCATTCCGCCATTTGCTTTAACCCTTTGGGAACCATACCATCTAAGAAATGCTATCAGTTCGGATTTACTCCTGATGTGTAAGATGTTTATATAGAGGATCACATTATCTTCATTTGTCAAAGAACTGAGAAGCCGCTATAATCATACATCATGTATACCACGGAAGAATGTCGCGGTTTCTGACTACATTACTATAGTTACATTGTGTATTTCATATTGATTGTATATGGGAACATTACGGTATAACAGGCGACTATTGCATAAAATGTTGCAGAGGGCATGGAAGATGAAAGAATAAGCTGCTGGGACAAGTACTAACAAGGCGACTATTGGTTAAAAGGTTAGTCTATAACTATTAGTTTTGGCATTCTCTGCCAAAGCGTGCCCATATGACTTGGCATGCATGACAAAAAAAACTGATGCTCGAGGCAATTTGTATAGCGTCTCAGTTCTTTTACTCATGCATGTCAAGTCGTGGGCACGATTTGATAGAGAATGCCTTAAATTTGAGTACTGGTATATTTATTTTACTAAGTATTTATTTTGTTGGAAACAAACTATAAAATACAAATTTAAAACAATTAATCAAAACTTAAAGCTGCTGTCTATTTTAACTATAGGATTTCTCGGCCAATTTCGTAAGCTTCTCATTCGTTTTGATAAGCGTGTCATTCAATTTCACGAAATTGAGCGGAGGGCTTGCAATTGTGGTTCAAAATTGCATTTTTTCATACGATTTAGCTCTTCGGTCAAGTGATTTACCACTTTTAGCATTCAATTTAAAAAACGCGATATTTGCATTCAAGTTCGCCAACGGATTTCACGGAAGGCGGTATTACGTAATCACGAATTTTCTCGCTTTATATTGAATGACAATTTTACGAGCACGTTTTAAATAAAATGCAAACAAAATGTTTTAAATGATCTTTACATGAATCCGAATGCTACAAAACGAATTTGAACTGCAAAATACAGCTGCGGTGACAAAATCGGCGAAATTGAATGCAGACAAAATTAATTCGTGTGGCCAACTTACGAAATTGACCGAGAAATCCTATACTTTGTTTTAAAATTACAACTTACTTGTATCAGACAGAATTATAATTATAATTATTTATTCATGCATACTTTATATCTATGTTCCCCTTTCTTTATAAAGACAACACGAGCCATAAGAAGGAGCCAGGCAGACGAAATATTTAGCCATGGCTCGAGTAACGACGGCATGGTACCTCTGGCGACGTCATCCATACATTTGCCTCGCTATCTTGGTGGTTGTCGTCGTCGTTGTCAATGTTTCCAGCACCGGGAACGATGTCGCAATCAGCACTGATCAGGAGAAGCGACCCGCAGACGAGAAGAGGAAATCAAGCACACTTCAAGACAGAGTTGTGAATGGTGGAGAGAAAACTGAAATAAATACAGACGCCAAAGAAATCGCTCCTCTTAAGTCATCGACCAAGACGGATAAAGTCAACGTGCTTATCATCGCTGCCATGCGAACTGGGTCGTCATTTCTTGGAGAATTATTTCAACAGCGAGCTGATTTCTTCTACATGTTCGAGCCAGGAATGATGATCATGCACAAACTGGATTCCCTGAATCTCACCCGTCGCGTCATATACACCAAGCTCATCCAGATGCTGGACAACTTTTACCACTGTCGATTCAATGATATCTCGTTCTTTGTCGACCTCCTCAATGAGAAGACGCTCCATGCTCGCCAGCAGGCCGTCCCCGCCCTGGTCACAAGCCAGTTCTGTAGAGAGTCGCGTGAGCCGCATCTCCGGCCCAAATACAAGTGCGACCCAGTGAGCGAGCGTGTACTTGAAGTAGCCTGTAAGACTAGGGCGAACACGGCCATCAAGTCGATTCGAATTCTCGACGTCAATCTGATGCTCTCCGCTGTCCAGGCTCCGGAGATCAACCTGAAACTGATCCATCTAGTGCGAGATCCTCGCAGCATGATCCTCTCGAGATTGCGCCTGGCCATGCCCACGATAGAGGTTTACAACGTGACGGAGCTGACGCATACGTTCCGCAATATCCTCATCAGGTACTGCTCCAACTGGCTCCAGAACTACGAGATAGGACAATACGTGCCTTTCGTCCTGAATAACTACCTCCTCGTCCGGTACGAAGACCTGGCCCTGGAGCCATACGTGTGGGCGCGAAAGATCTACGATTATGTCGGGCTCGGCGCGACGATTCCGGTGGAGATTCAGACATGGATTGACGAAAACACGAACGGTGACGATCCGAGCAAGAAGAAGTCGGCGGCCTTCTCGACGAAGAGGGACTCGAAGGCAGTGCTAGTGTCATGGAAGAGGAAACTGACTCAGGAGATGGCGCAAGCCATCGAGGAGGTGGGTGACTGCACGCGGTTGATGCACGCCACGGGGTACATACTGATAGGCAGCGATCCGATGATGCTTGGAAGTCAAGATC
The DNA here is from genome assembly GCA_037951105.1 of Echinarachnius parma. Lineage (NCBI taxonomy): Eukaryota > Metazoa > Echinodermata > Echinoidea > Clypeasteroida > Echinarachniidae > Echinarachnius > Echinarachnius parma. The sequence continues at coordinate 74,320 of JBAMJV010010520.1, read as the reverse complement.
ATCTTGTAGGACCGTTACCATCACCCCAGCTTAACGTCACTGCTTTTAATTTTATGTGACTTATGTGTAAACCGAATTCAAATTGAATTGGTCTGCCTCAAGTTTCATTTGAACGAAATGCCTTCAAACGATTTTAAAATTTTCGTTCGATCGTGGCTCCTCTAGAGTAATGTCTCTAAAGTAATGTCTTTCCATCGCTGGATCGTTGTAATGGCCGTCTCGTTCACAAGGGCCAGGTCTTCATCAGTGCAGTCCACGCCGCCGTACTCAAGGTTGAGGTCCACTGTTTGGATCTGACCGTAGTAGCAGAGGGGGGTCCCTTCCATCTGCTATTGGCGTTTTACCGCCCCAGTTTGGTCCACCACCGATTCAGACATTGCATATCTATCTACTTCAAGAATGCGTCGTTTGATGGGTAGGGGATTGACTGATGGTTGAGGATTCTTGTTAGGTGGTGGGACGACTGTAGAATCGAGGAATGTGGTGTATGGGGATGCAAAGCGTTTGTAGAGCGGATCAAAATGTCACGTATGCATATTACTTTTTATTGCACACAATATACAACATTTTATTCTTGTTACACCGCATTCTGTATGCACTTTGAAATAAAGAGTTGTGCGGATTGAACCGGACCTTAATACGGACACTGTCTCATGCTCATTTGATTAATAAAAGACCTAGAATTTAACGATAATAGGCTTTGAATTTGACTTTTGTGTGTATAGTTTGCCCCAAGGCGGTCTTTATAAGCGCAGTAGAACATAATATTTATAGTAGCTGCGCTATACAAATGTTCTTATTATTATTATTATTGCTATGTTTTTCAGATCATACAGTTTAGTGACAAAAAAACACATTTGCATGGTTATATGGTTTCCCAACTAGGGTCTAGGTTAGCATGATGTACCTACTGAGATAACCCTACTTAATAACTTCAGGACCATGTGTTAAATAGTATAGCAATGTCATACAAAAATTACTTAGCATGAAACTAAGCTAGCAATGCGGGCCCAGGTGCTTGAGAGCTTAGGTCATCTCTAGCTAGCTATATATTCAACAAAATAGTCTCTGAATCTGAGTTCACATGCATCATCAGAACATTAAAGTGATCCAAGTAAAGTGTCTAACTCCACGAAAATTACTTGGAGCTTCCTCGTTTCTCTTTTGCCGTGTTGTTTAGCTTATGGTAAGAGAAGAATAAAATAGGGTTAGATTTTTTCAAATGTCCCTTTAGTATGATGATAATTATTATACAAATAATACACTGTCTAGAGTGCATTGTGTAAATGCATCGCACGCGAGGCTCTGTTAGCTGTGCGTTGCGCACGAGGCGTAGCCGAGTGCGCAACGCACAGCTAACAGAGCCGAGAGCGCGATGCATTTACATGATGCACGATAATTGAGACCGTGTATTATTTGTTTTATAACACGAGCTCAACCACGGAATCGTTTATTTTGCTGGATTTTATAAAACAGACTTGCCATGCCACAAACCCAGTCTGTCTACCCTCTAGAGTGTGAATATGAATTTACAAAATTCACCATCCGACGGTACCCTGCACTCGCTTCACTGAATGTGAAGCTCAGCAGATCAAACGCAGTCCACCAGAAATTGTCGAAAAAAATTCCCGTAAAATGAGAATTATCAAAGCATTTTATGCATTTCCATTCCAAAACTTACCAATATCAAACCACATACCATATAATTTACGAAACTGCTAAGATTGATTTACTACAATACCGATAATTTACAAAACGAAGCTTTTTCCTTTTTTTTTTTTTTATCACTTTCGCAAGTTTGTCTCCGATAGAACTATGTAAACAAGCATTGTGACGTCATAGCCGTGCAAAAAGTTGCGCAACGAAAACGAGTAATGCATGGGGTTGCACCCTGTTTTGCACGGTCGTGCATGTTTGTTGAAATTTAATGAATAGTCACGTGACAGGATTTAACCAATCACGTTACTGAATTTACCAGAGCCGTGTTATAACATTGAAAATCATCATCTCAAAACCGTTGCCCAACGCTTTTGGTAAAATGTACAATTGCCGTAGCTGAACACGTCCGGCCGGCGCGCCACGCGATCGATGTACCCGACTGTTGCGGATATCGTCAAACGGACAATTGTTACTGCGACATATCTACGGCAGGCCATCAGTTTTCAGTGATAAAATATGAACTCAATATTCGTTTTTTTCACAAGGTAAACAGTGGTCGTTTTCTTCCAAACTTTCACAAATGATATTTCAACAATGAAATTTGTTGATACTTTCAACAATGATATTGATATAGGATTGAAGTCTCAGATGTCATTTTGTGCAATATCTGACACTTTACAGGGATCACTTTAATGAGACGATATATTGAATACATGTACTAATATGCTACAGTCACATTTGCTCTACGGCGAGCGTACGGCGGCCGTACGCCCGCGAAATCGAGAGAAACGTGCGGCGACCGCAGAAAATCTGCGATGGCCGCAGGGTCCCCGTACGGCGTATTCGTATATTTTACAGGCCGCAGGGGTCGCCGTGGAATTATAGCGCGGAGTTATAACTATTTTCATTTCTACGTTTCGCCGTAGCAACGAGACACGCCGTAGCCATGCCGTAGAACGGTTCGACGTCGACCGTACGTCGGGCGTACGGTGGACTTGCGGGCGCCGTAGGCTGCCCAACTCGTTAAAACTTACTTTTTTGGTATAATTTTTCATTTCAAAAGACACCATATCCAATGGATATAATCATTTTGTTACTATATTTTGGGAAGTGACCCGTTCCGATTGCTTAGGGGCCACACTGTATTGCATTTGATGACGCACGGTCGCCTTAGGGCGTACGGCATCCGCAGATTTTCTGTCTCCACAAATCTTTTTTTGTCATTTTTGTCAATTTTTTTGCCAAGTTAGTGTCTGATAAATCGCACTTACTGCCCGTCATAGCATCGAACAACTAGCAATACGCGCCCCATTATTAGTGTGCATTCAGCTGTTTGCCGAGAGAATGGACATAATTGTCCGATACTATGACGGGCAGTAAGTCCGATTTATCAGGCACTGACTTGGTAAAAATTGACAAAAATGGGAACCTGACATGGTGTCACTCACTGCGCTCTAAAACAAAAACTACACGACCAAAATGACTTTTCATGGTATCGTTTTTCCATTGAAAAGACACCCTATTCGATGGACATAATAATTTTGTTACTTTATTTTTGGAATTGTCTGAAAATTGGCTTGTAACTGTATTGATTTAGTACAATTTTATTTGATTTGAATATATTCATACAGGCTGACATGATCAGTATGCACTTTTTTCAACATGGTCCTTTCGCATAAAAACATACATACATTATACAAGTGACTTTTAGTGACTATTATCGATCAGTATCCACGAGTATTCTCACATGCGCAAAAAGCAGTGAAAATCTGAAAGGGATTTCTAAACATAACCAATCAAACAAATTATGCATATATTTAATATTTTATACAAGGATAAAGATCTTCGTTTGGCCGTATAGAGACATGTGATGTGCACGTTATATAAATACGACATTATTATGTTTTTATTATGTATGCGCTATGCAGTATAAACTATTTCCTAGTGGTACAATTTATATAGACAGTGTAATCTTCAGCGATAAAAAGAGTGCTCGCTAGCCATGCATTGTTTGTCCATTCTCTAAAACAAACACTTACAAATTTATTTTATTTGTGTCATTCTATGCTACATTGCATATTCTTCAAGTAGTTTAATGATGTTCAAGTTGTTCAATGTTCACGACTGAAATAACGTTGTAGTAATAATGGAGTCATACTATAAATCTCGTTATAATAATCAGTACATTTTATTTTTGAAAATAATATTTTAGGCTGGTCGGTGAAGTTTAGAGTTAGCCGAATGCTTGATTAAACAAGTATTAATACGTATTAATAAGTATACAATATGACCCTCACAATATTGTCTAAGCAATGTGGATACTGATAAATATGTATTATGATTGTGTTATTTGTAAATGTTAATATGCCTAAACATAATTTAGATGAAACATGTACATTATGATTATTTGCCTTGTAGGCCACTTTTTAGATTCATTACACAGGCTGATATGAATGGGGTATACTTATTTACACAGGTTGATATGAATGGGGTATAATTATGAGAAGGAAAGTAATTGAAACATGATAGTAAAAATTATTCTTTTCATAAATTAATACCAATTCTAGCGTGAAATCGTTTATTCAAATACATAATGATAATATAATTCCTATTAAAATACATGTGCATATTTTTAAATACAGTCTTGAAAACCTAGAAGGTAATTTTCAATCGCTAATTGAATAGTTTTGATGAAGATAAAAACGGTATCTCCGTTTTCAGTACGCTTCAAGTATTTGTAAGTTAACATGCTGGTCTATAAAAAAATAAAATAAAAAAAAAAGAAAATATAATTATTGAACATAGCTCAAATGTATACCATGTATACCCTGATTTGTTATGAGCAAAATAATGTATAATTTGAATATTTTTGTTTTGGTATGCAATGGGGGGCTTAGAGGTAATAAAGACTAAAATTCTGTAATAACCGTAACGTTTTTTTTTTACAGATTTGTTTCTTTGCATCTTTTGGCTGGTTTGAAATTCACGGGAAAGTGTAAATAGAAAGGTTTTAAACAAAGCCGGTCAACAGCATGATTTTTGCATTTAACAAAGCCTGACCAGTGCTCTGTATAATCTTTTAGAATTGAAAAAAATCAAACTGGCGTTTATTCGTTTTGATGGCATTTTCAAAGAAAATTCATCATATAGATTTTCCTTTTCGTATGCTACATTTTATATTCTTCCGTCGTTTGAATCTTGTACGTGCTCCACAAATGTTTAGGACAAAAACAATGCATGCATGCAGGTTATACTTGAATACATGTTGAATTATTCAGACTATCCAATATTTATTCGAATTTGGGTTGTTTTTGCACAGGGAGATAATTATAGTTTTATGAACTGGTGAACTATACACGTACAGTGATAGCCATTTTTAGGCTAGATATTTTGTTTTATATTGTCATTCATCTTTTATTTCATATTGAAGTGTACAATTTAAAAAAACATAAAGTAAATGCCTAGTTTAAATTATTAATTTGAATGTGCATTTTGCTGCGTTAACAAGATTTAACTTTTCTCTTTTTCTCAAGCACATATACAGTCAGTTATAAGTTTTTGTATTTTAATACGTTATTTCCAACTGATTTTAAATTTCTGTTGATCTTTACTCGGTTTCGATAATTAATTTAAGTCGGAGAAATATATACCAATTGTATATCTAACCTGCCAAATACTCGGTATGAATTGTGCAAAATTAATGTACTGTTATGTAGAAATACATTAACCGGCCCGTCTGCTCTACGTTGTAAAATAAAGCTGTATAGTTCGAATGCAAAGTAAACCTGAAGAGGAGTAATAGAATGTATTGATTGTGCTTGCTTATAATAATAAAACAATTTATTAATTTATGTTTGTGTGTATTTTTGTGTATATTATACTATAGTGTGGTTTAACCCAAGGAATGCGTTACTCAGAATCGACAAAATAATTCACTTATGTATGTATAAGTAACAAGTACAATCATTACAATTTATTTTTACGATTCCGTTTGAAATGCCTTGTTAGGTCAAGTTTCGTTCATGTTGGAAAAAAAAAAACGGAATCCCCTGATTTCCGGCCTCCAATCTTCAAAATTTAATTAAACGTTTAAAATGTATTTTGCAAGTAGTATGCGGAATTCAGCCGTTAGTTAGTTGCGCGACGTGCATACCACAATGCTGTTGCTTAAAGGGGTAGTTTAGTTTTGGTAAGGCTGAACTTAAGTAGCTAAAACCTGCACATTAACATTATAAACTAATAGTTATAACTCCACCATGCTCGAAAGGTATACAAAATTACAAACGACTAAGTAAAAAGCCTGTTATCATTCAAAAAGAGCCATTGGAACACAAGAGGGCGCTTTTTTAAAAGGCATTGGTTTCAACCATTTTTCATACAAAATTATGCATGTGATGTTTTATTGATATAATGATTAAATAGCGAGATCATCAACAACTATTTAAAAAACGCTTTTGAACATTTTTGAAAAAGTGCAAGCATTTTAAATTTTTTTTCTAAAAATCATCTAATTATTTGGGCCCCAAATAATTATAAGATCAGATATATTTATTGATATTTCAGCCGTTTCTGGGTAGATTTTAACCAAATAAAGTTTATTCTGCCATTAAAATTGCATGTTCTCTCAAATTCGACATTCAGTTTTTCATTACCTCACAAAAAAATTGTGATGTGCAGCGCCCTCTCTACCAAAACTAAACTACCCCTTTAACCATTACTGTTCATGCAGATTTTATTCCGTTATTCTTCTATTTCACCTTCTTCCATATAATTATAGCAAGCATCAACTTCCCAGGGTAGAAGTTTCCAAACCTGTTATCAATTTAATGCAATATTACCACAACACGAACATGTATATAGCAAGCAAGACATGATTATGATAATCGGGTTATTGGTTACGTAACCAAAGGGTTGTTGCCCCGCAACGCAAACACTCTCTAGAGAGGGAGGGAGAGAGAGAGAGACTGGGAGAGGGGGAGACAGCGAGGAATCTGGACGAGGGTGAGTCAAGAAAGAACAAACAGTGCGAAGACTCGAAAGTGATTTTCAATGATGAATCGCATACAAGCACGCAAACAATTATATAACAGATTCACAAACATATATATATACGCGCATGCATTCACATACGGTACACAACCACACACACATCATACACACACACACACACACACGCACACACACACACACACACACACACACATACACACACACACACACACATACACATTTTTGTCCTAAAGCTCCATCTTACCTACATGAATAAATTATCTGTCCCCTTTAAAACCCAAGCCATAAATCAATATTTTGCCATCGCAATTCATGAATAATATGTAAAGTAGTGGTCATGGGGAGGTATATTTAACTTGATAAACAATGATGAATTAAGAAAAGAGATCACGGCAGTGAAGGATAGGATATTTAAAGGGATGGTAGCATTTTGGTATAGAGGACGCTTCAAGGAATATTTTTTGTAAGAAAATAACCAAAGTAAAGTGTAATATTTGAAAAAGAAAAAACGTGATTTTAAAGACAAACCTTAATTTTTTTTTTCAAAGTCAGTACAGAAATAGCTAAAATATCTTTCTGGATTACATGTTGGGCTTCAACATGTATTCGATAATCTTAGAAAATGTATATCATTCCTACACATTTTCGAATATTTAGGGGAGAGAAGGGTAGAGGTAGAGGGAGAGGGGAGGAGAGAATAAACAAAAGTGGCATTATCGGAAGCCGTAATACTTGTAATATAGGTTTTCCCGTTCATTTTAGCACTTTTTCATTCAATTTTACGAATTTGTAATTCAATTTTGTCCCGAGAAGTCGAGAAGGTGCCAATGCATGCCAACTTCAATTTCGTCTATTGTCGACCAATTTCACAAAAAGTCCATTCAATTTAGTCGTTCGTCACGCATTTTCGTCGATTACAATTCAAATTCGTCGGTCACAGTTGCTGAACACATCTGTGACTGTTAAGTAGTACAACCTACATTAATTCGTTCACGATCCATATAGTTGATCCGTTTTTATTTTCGTGGTCCAATAATGAATTTTTGATAAACCCAAGTGATTTTACCCTGGATGTGCCCGATAAAGTCGATCTGAGATCCACTTTACTAAATAGGCCTATACAATACATTATTATGTAAATCATGCTACTTTCGCACTTTGCATGATCACGTTTAATTCGTACTTGACATGATTTCCCGTTCACGGGTAATGCATTAATATTTATTAGAATATTAAAATGGACGGGAAAACCTAAAGTAACACGTATTTACACCGTCGAACAATCATGTACCATGTATGAATAAATCAACAACTAACACACATCGCCATACCAACCAAACATACGCACACGTGCGCAATACACTCACGCACACTTTACATACTTGTATTGTGAAACACACGATATTACAAAATTTAAACTTTATATCAATAAACGTCTGCCACAACAAACATCACAGTGGAAACCAGCCGTTTAAATGATTACAACTATATGTTAGTATTATATGTAATAATTTTCATTCCGTATGATTTAATATGGGCATGGATATTTACAAAATGAATCATACACCAAGGGTGAAAACGTTGATATATAACGTATGCTATATAATTACAAAAATATTTCATTACATATAATATTATTGATAAGTCTTTGGTACACAATATTGCACAATACATATATCAATTTTTGGGGAATAAACAAACTAGAAATAGTATATTTCTGCAATACAGACACTTACAATGTTAATAAACCTGGTATGATGTTGCAGATAATTATTATATTTAATTTATTTATTTTGTATTTATTTATTTTCCGAAGCACAAGTAAAAACAGTAAATACAATAGATTCGGAGGGATGGCCCATTCAGCGCCGTGTATGTAGACATTGCTGATCTACCATGAATTAAAGTTCTTTAAAGCTTTGCATAATTATACATAATGTGAACAATAATGAAACCAATTAGGTTTATCTTTAGGATAACCCGTGGTTGATCATATTTCAGTGGTTAGCCACCCGTTAATCCTTGCACTAGAGGGCGCTATTCCAGAAAGCGACAATCAGTGACATCAACACATAATAATAGTTTGGCACTTTCTTGTATCTACGCATACAACAATAAATATGATTACAAATTATGTATTATCTACGTATTGATACACGTTTATACGTTCAACAAACTATAACACGATACAAAAACAAACATCAGGAAAACACAATTTCTTGTTTCTAAGCTTTCATTAACTTCTCATTAGACTCAGCTTTCCGAAATATTCATTAACTATATTTTCTCAGTTTCGTTTAAAGCTAAATGACAGTAATGGGAAACGCCACACACAAAACAAATGAAATGTACGCTCGTATTACCAACCATGTGAAAGAATATAATTTTTACTAATATGGGATTATACAAATTTGGCCAGGAAACCGCCCGCTAATTTATATATTTGCAAAATGATAAATCTGATTTGCTGCAAATCGATATCGCCAACGCGGAATCGCGCATACGCTACGTGCAAAAAAACACGCGGGGCCATGTGGTATCTGGTGTGCGGGCTTGTCGATATCTCCAGCCCTGCGCTAGCGGCGCGGACAGGTGCGAACGGGCGGTGGATTTATACATTTCATGGGCGGCCATTAGATTTCTTCTAATATTTCTGCATTTAACAATGCTAAGGTTCGGATTTTACCACACAAGCCCTTTTTAAATACTTATTCAACAATAATGATCAATTAGTTTGGCCAATATATATGTTTTCGGTAGATTTCCCGAAGTCACTTGTATTGTACTCTTGCCAGTATAATTACCACATTTCAGGTCATGATTGCAGATGTATATTAGTATGTGACCAATTAGCACAAAACGTCCAAAATCAATTAAATCGAATGAAGGTTGCCATGTTTTATTTCACGCAGTCATATTATATTTGACAATTTGGCGACTTTTAAAAGTTTCGTGGCTCCAGCGAATTAATGTGTTTGCATGAAGTTTAAAAGAATGTAATAATAATGTATAAATGTACATGTAAATTCTGCATCGGTGTTGGCAAGGTGGTATGATAAATGCATAAATATGATAGTATGTTGATTAAATATGTCATAATGATCACGTGTCTAGATCGGAATCAAGAAACGTGACCTCTATCCCAGATGTCTTGGTAACGTCCCGGATGCTGTCTTTGTCCTTCCGGGTCACCACCCGTTCACATGTACACCGCTTAGCGTCAGCTGGTAGGGTTGAAGAACAGAGAAAATTATGGTAATTTTGATAGTAATTGATCGATTATGATATAATTAACACTATTAACACCCGTTGCCGACAGTTTTGCAATCGAATGTAAAGTTGCTATTAATTGCAAGTCAGAAACTACGGAACCAATCAGATTTGCGCATTCAGTCAGTCACATGATCTGACTCGCATTTTATTGTAACTTTACAATCGATTGCATCTCATTTTGCAACGGGGCCCATCCATTATAAAAACAAAACAAACACACATTGCTTCTTTCAATCATAGGACAAGTAGCAATAATCAATCATTATCATATTTCAATAGTAATAATATTGATAACTATTAGAAACAATAATGGAGACATTAATATGTTTATTACAGCAATTTTAGACACTTGGCTCTCGGTGGAAATAATGCACACAAAAAAATGAAGAGGCAATCTGGATAAAAAGCAACTTGTGATAATTATAAACTATAACCAAATACAGATTACAGATTAGCAATCTATTTCCATCTGATTATAAAATAATGGATAAATCGGGCAGAGGAGCGCGTAGTAACATTAAAGGGATAGTTGAGTTCTTGTAAGGAGAGTACAGTTTTGGTGAAACTGAATCTTAGTAACCAAAACCTGCATCATTACATTACAAACTAATAGTTATAACTAGAAAGGAACACAAAATTACAAATGACGTAGTAAAGATCATGTTATCATTAAAAAAGAGCCGTTAAAACGTAAGACGGCGCTCTCTAAAGTCTAAACACTCATCGGTTTCAACCATTTTGAATAAAATATTGTGCATGAGATGTTTTGTTGAAATAGTGATTAGATAGAGAAATAACCAAAAACTATTTAAATACCTATGTTTGTAACTTTTTGAAAAGAGGAAGCATTTAAAAAAAAATTGTAACGGCTGGTTCAAAATTCTCTAATAAACCTGGGGCCCCAGCTTTATTACAAATTGTTATATTTATGGATATTTCAGCCGTCTCTGAACCGATTTTGATCAAACAAAGATGATTTTATTATTTAAATATTATGCTCTTTCAAATTTTACACTCAGTTTTTCATCACCTCACAAAAAAAGTAGTCTAGCGCCCTCTCTACCCAAACTCAACTATCCCTTTAATTTATGGTTTAGCGGAAGCAACTGACTTTTCAAGCTTCATATCAAAATTGTTTATGTCATAACACAAATTAAAATGCTTATTTAAAATTGCAAATTATCATCTTACGATTTGCGAGTTGGTCATCCCGCACGGACTGGCGCATTTCATACTTGACGGATGGTATTCTTCTGGACACCTAAGGGAAGAAAAGGGAGTAAAAATATATATTGCATAATTAGGATATTATGATCTATGTCGAGGAACAAACGATAACTAATTTAGTTTAATCCTTTAACATCATGATTGTTTAAAAATGTATTAGTGATGTATTATGATATTGCGACTGTGTTACATGCTTCCCTTTATACCAACAATTACAAATACTTCAGATAATAATGCTAAAATATTTAATTGAAATTTTATAGAGCTATCAGTATTATGATAATGATGCATGTTTTAGTGCTATTTGTATTTTATATAGCGCTTTATCAAGGAAGTCTCAAAGCGCCCGGAGCATTATGACGTTGGTTTTAGCCATTGAAATACACCACTAAGTTATATCAGAACCGTGTATATAAATGATATAGACATTTTTATAGACGACCTATTGTGTAAATACGAATGTGATGCTTATAATAATAAGGTAATGGTGCATACTTACGTGTGTGTAAATCTCGAAAACCAGTTTGATTGCGAGAAAGACAACAATTGATCCCGTTTGGACCTGAAGGAAAATAAAGAAGGCATTTTATTTTACATTTGTACCGCTATTAGAAACGTTACCATGGTTACAAGTCATGTAAGATAATTTTGTCTACCAGTCCTGCTAAGTAATACAGTTCCCTCACAGTTAAAGAAACACTATAATGGTTATTATCAAGAGGGCGCTCCACTAAAAACATTTTTTGCGACGTAGAATAAACATCTATATAGGATGTTCTATTTCAAGTAATGAACACATAAGACAAGTTATAAAATATACATACGTGGTTTGTAAATAGACTGGGCTAGTTTATCTTTGAATGAATATCTGCAAATCAAAATGTAACAGTTTAAAGGGGTAGTACAGTTTTGGTAAGGCTGAACGTTAGTAACCAAACCTGGACAGTAACATTATAAACTAATAGTTATAACTCCACCATGCTAGAAAGGTATACAAAATTACAAACGACTAAGTAAAAAGCTCATTATCATTCAAAAAGAGCCATTAAAACACAAGAGGGCGCTCTCTAAAAAGGCATAGGTTTTAACCTTTTTTCATACAAATTAATGCATGTGATGTTTTATTGAAATCATGATTAAATAGAGAGATCATCAACAACTATTTAAAAAACGCTTTAAAAAAAATTGAAAAAGTGTATGCATTTTTTTACATTTTTTGAAAAATTCATCTAATTATTTGGGCCCCAAATAATTATCAGCTCAGATATATTTATTGATATTTCAGCCGTTTCTAGACCGATTTTGACCAAATAAAGTTTATTCTGCCATTAAAATTGCATGTTCTCTCAAATTCGACACTCAGTTTTTCATTACCTCACAAACAAATTGTGATGTGCAGCGCCCTCACTACCAAATCTGAACTACCCCTTTAAGCAATTTTTTAAAGAATTTAAAGGGATTTAATAACTTTGTTGATGCATGTGCAAACAAAAAAATGATGAATGGTTGAAAATGAAATTCATTCAATGACTTACTCTCCACACGGTCATCGCTGTAACGGTTCCGGACTTTAACACCAGCAGGAATAAGGTCAAGCTGAAAAAAGAGATTAGATATGTATGATTATAATTCTATTGGGCAGAATGAAAGAAAAATTAAATACAAATACATACCAATTCATATGACATACAAACTGAAGATAATATGACTTGTTCCAATTGTTGATTTTGATGGACAAGTCTATAATTACGGTGTTATTACATGCACTAATACAAACCAAAAATCATACTCATTTTGAAAAGATAACATGAACAAAGTTTCAAATAAAATAAAGGACAATTTTTTCAAGATGTGAGCTGATTAGATATTAATTTCTTTGTTTGAATGATTGATATATTCGTTTTTACTAAGCACTGGATATTTCCATTCTCATATTCCCATTTAAAGGCATACTTATGTGTAATCTCTGACACAATAATACACACGCCCTTTAGGCAAATTGATTACATAGATTTGGCGCATATAATTAAAGAATTCATTCGTAATTAAATTTCAATGTAGTAATAGTAATAGTTAAACACTTACTTTAGTATGGGATACACCAGTAATAGCGTGAGAGACTTTATGTGGTGCCTTCCAAAATGCTGGTAAATAAGTAATTTGTGCCTATATAAAGAACAATGAATATACAAAATATTAGTTAATTTCTTCAAGTTCTATACAAATGGTTGTCACAGCTTATATTAAACATCAATGGAATTAGTTTTATTTGCTGGATTATCATTTGATATGTACAGGATCCTATACAAATATGCAGCATTATGTATGCGTTACTAGTCGAAATTAGTTAATTACAATTGGATATTAAATTATGGATAATTCATGAAGAAAAACAAACAAATTTGGATATGTATACTATTCAGCCGGCTGTCATTCGGCATGACCGGTGGAGCGCCACACTTTCTTGCTGAATTACATGAACTTAAAATTAATAATTTCTAATTGTCAACATTGTTTTCATAGCTATTTACTTTACCACAATTAAATCATAAGTCTTACTTGTTCCAATTGGCTGATATCCAGTAGAGGAACTGCATAACAGACGCGAAGAGCAGAATGCCACAATGAAACATCACAGTCGTGTCTTCATTCTCCTGCAGTGATTTCTATATACATAGATGACAAAAAAACAACATTAACTACTCAGTAATTATTGTTTGGACATATTATGAATGTAGTAGTCAGAGAGAAAACAATTTTAAATTGTGTATGTAAATCGGACCTCATATAAGCTGAACGAAGTTGTGAATAATGTAATACATACATCATTTAACAACACCTAAATGAGTACATTGAAACAATGTAAATCTAAAACTTATGAAACAAATTAAAATAATAATACTAGCTAGTTCGTATACGGTATATGTAGCGCTAGTCATAACTGTAATAATATCAATGCGTTGTACAAACAAAACATACAAACAATAACAATTACATCAGGCGGGCCGATTCCATCCGAAAACACAATGCATTGTGAATAATTTAATACATACATCATTTAACAACACCTAAATGAGTACATTGAAACAATGTAAATCTAAAACTTATGAAACAAATTAAAATAATAATACTAGCTAGTTCGTATACGGTATATGTAGCGCTAGTCATAACTGTAATAATATCAATGCGTTGTACAAACAAAACATACAAACAATAACAATTACATCAGGCGGGCCGATTCCATCCGAAAACACAATGCATTGTGAATAATGTAATACATACATCATTTAACAACACCTAAATGAGTACATTGAAACAATGTAAATCTAAAACTTATGAAACAAATTAAAATAATAATACTAGCTAGTTCGTATACGGTATATGTAGCGCTAGTCATAACTGTAATAATATCAATGCGTTGTACAAACAAAACATACAAACAATAACAATTACATCAGGTGGGCCGATTCCATCCGAAAACACAATGCATTGGAGGGGGGGGGGGGGGAGGGGTTCTCAAACAATGCTCGCCACCCCCCCCCCCCTCCCCCCCTCCCCCCCCCCCCCCCCCCCCCCCCAATGCATTGTGTTTTCTGATGGAATCGGCGCCGGTGAATTACATCATCATTAACATAATCGAATCGAAAGCATTATAATACATAATTATACAACAATTCGCATTGTTGAAATAGGCAATAATAACACGGTTTACATACATGAACTAAACAAAAAAAGACTCTAAAAATTGTTTTAAAAAAAGAAAAATGGAGAATAAACACTTTCCACTTACATTTTCTCTGGCATTCCTTGAATATCTAATGAGAAGTCTAAAACTATATGGCGTTAGTCCCACACACGTCAGCATCTGTCGGGAAAATTACGAGTTTGACAGGTTAATCATATTGACTATTATAGTCCAAAGCAAGAGCATACTACATCGTGGTGACATGGCACTTAATAATGTCAATGAATATGTTTACGTTGAAAAAAAAATATGTTCAATATTATAGAAAAGGGGGATATCAAATTGAAATACGGATAACAGATATTTAGCATACAAATGGAAAGGTATTTAACGATATTCCAAGCTGTCCTATTATGATTAATTTATAGATGTGACAAATAATACTACTTGACTATATAAGATCATGACAACGGAGAAGAATCCATTGAACTCTGCGATATTCAATCCAAACCTCATGAGTGGCACGAATCGTAATTATAGTCCTATTCGACTATTTCACTATTTAGAGCAGATTCAATCAATATAATTTATGTTATCATTTCCTCTTTCCCTTTTAATTATAGTCGTATATCTCGTCATTTATAATGATTTGGTAGTGTTTGAAATGTAAGTGAAACGTTCAATTGTTCAAAAGTATTTGCTGGTACAATAAGACATAAGTATCATCTTATAATAGCAAACAATTACATTTGATCAGTGTTATACTTACTAACTGCAATGCTGTGCGCATGTATCTGTTCGTGTCCGTCACATGCTGATTCCAAAACGAAAACAAAACACAAACATATTTAACAATACACTACATATCTGTAAATAGGTAAACAAAATATGTCAGAGATAAAACATTACAAATAAATACAGGGTAGTTTGCTGCTCAGAAGTTATTTTAGTTAAAATAATGTATTCACTGTCTTGTACAATGGTTCAGCTTATTTTTTCAAAATACAAAGTAGAATAAAACATTCCCACTTTGAGGATGGCGCAAAGTCAATATTGTTATACACATTCATATGAAACAAACACAAACGCTTTGCATTATAAGATTATCAAGAAGATTTTCGCTAGGTATACTCTTTATACAAACATTTCTAGAACATATATACACGGAAATTATGAAAAACATTAGACACAGTAATATTTTAATAATATGTAATCGTACATTAACTGTAGTGTAATAGTGATTTATAACTCATTTGATTGCTTCTATTTCGTTAAAATCTCATTTCAATCGATGTAAACAAAAATGGTAGCGGAAAAATGTCTTACATTTGAAATCATTACATGGATGTACCACATCATTCCTGCAAAGACAAAACAAGAGAAAATATGATATAAGTTAATTATGGTGGTAGATAACAATATTCATAGTTTTTAAACAGAGTTGTTCATCTGTTTTTTGTTTGTATTATCATTTCTTATAATGCTTTATTATATATATTAGTATTAGTATTTTCATTTCGGTAGGCAACATAATGTAAATCAATCAACTTCTCTAACATATAACCTTCTTCAAATTTACAAATTATGACCAAGAAATAAGATCCGTCTGACCATTATCACCAACACCTTTAAACATACTCATCTCTATCATCTTGTTTCTACCTTCCTTTAATAATAATAACCATCACCACTATCATCACCATCATCATCATCATCATCAACACCATCATCGTTATCATCACCATCATCATCATCATCAACACCATCATCATTATCATCATCATCATCATCATCATCATCATCATCATCATCATCTTCATCACTATCATCATTATCGTCGTCAACATCTTCATCACCATCATCATCATCATTATCATCAACATCATCATCATCATCATCATCATTATCATTACCATCATCTTTATCACCATCATCATCATCAGCAGCATCACCAACATCATCATCACCATCACCACAATCATTATCATCATCATCACCATTCTGATCATCATCTTCATCACCATCACCCTCACCATCATTATTATCATAATCACCATCACCACCATCTTCATCATCATCATCATCACTACCATCATCATCATCTTCATCACCATCATCACCATCGTCGTCATCATCTTCATCATCATCACCATCTTCATCATCATCACCATCATCATCATCATCAACAACATCATCATTATCATCATCATCACGACTACTACCTATTCAAAAACATACCTGTAGTGACAAACGCAGCCCCGTGAGCCAATAAGATCTCTCGTTCCTGGTATAGAATCACTTTGAGCGTCGAGTCGAGCGAACTCATGTTTTGTGAGGCGGACAGCCTGTGGTGGGGCGCCATCTCGCTTCTGCGAACAGCACATGTTTGGATAAATACACGTTTGATGAAAGTGACATTGCCAAATACACAAAGTTTACCTTGCACTCTAGCAGTTCTGTTAAAGGGGTATAGGACAGTTTTGGTAAGGCTGACATTTAGTAACCAAAACCTGCACAATAACATTACAAACTAATAGTTATAACTCCACCATGCTCGAAAGGTATATAAAATTACAAACAACTAAGTAAAAAGCCTGTTATCATTCAAAAAGAGCCATTCAAACGCAAGAGGGCGCTTTCTGAAAAAGCATTGGTTTCAACCATTTTTCATACAAAATTATGCATGTGATGTTTCGTTGAAATAATGGTTAAATAGAGAGATCATCAACAACTATTATAAAACCTCTTTTGACAATTTTTGAAAAAGTGTAAGCATCTTTTTATTTAAAAAAAAATCATCGAATAAATCTTGGCCCCAGATTTATTACGATCGGATAGATTTATTGACATTTCAGTCGTTTCTGAACCGAATTTGATCAAATAAAGTTTAATCTGCCATTACAATTGTATGCTCTTTCAAATTTGACACTCAGTTTTTCATTATCTCACAAACAAATTCTATACCAAATATGTATACCCTCTATTGAACCAAAACTAAACTACCCCTTTAGACCTTATTCTAATCGTTTCACCAATAGAAGCATGGTGCATCTTTTGGGTTTCCAAATTTCTCTTTTACTACTAAGATATTAATGATTGTAGTGTTCGAAATTAAAATTTCCTGTGGAGAAATACAACTTAGTTTAAAGTAAATGCAGCGAGTGAGCAAATATCACCTTTCATTTTCGCTCATTACTCCGTCATAATTATGACATTCATTTACCGTGGAATTTTCGCACATAAGTAAGAGGACATATCAATTCAGTGTTTGTACATGTCAACAAAGTAACTATATATCCCTTTAAAAATAAAAGATATGGTTACCTAAAAAATGATAGATGTGAATTATGCTTGAATGTAAACATTTATCATACCGGCTCAATTAGTGGGCAATTTTCATTCAAATAATTATGCTATTTAGACAACTGGCCGTTGGGAGATTCGAATTAGACAATTAAAGGACAATGAAATCCAGACAAATTGTTGTATGCACTATAAGACACTAAATAGAATGAATAGTCCCTGAAAATTTGAGCACGATCGGTCAAGAAATAAGAAAACTATTGCTCTTTGAAAAGAGCCATTTATTTCTACGAGTGACTCAAATTGGCAACGCACTCGGGCAAAGTTGTGGACTACCCCTGGACTACTCCCCATGCATTTTAAATTTTGTTCAATTTTTTCAAAATGTATGTTTACCTTTCGTTTGAGTTCAACATATGTTTTGTAGAATGCATTTATACATAACATATTATGAGTTGTGGGATGGGAAAAGTGTGACTATGAAGAAAACTGTAAAAATGGGAACAGTTGTGTACAAAACATATGGGGAGTAGTCCACACACTTATCAGAGTGCGTTGCCAATTTGAGTTCCCCATAGGAATAAATGGACATCTTCAAAGACCCATAGTTTTCTTGTTCCTTGCCTAATTATGCTCTTACTTTCAGAGATTATTCCTCCTAATCCCTTCAAGTCTATGAAGGCAACATTTTGCTTGGCTTTCATTGTCCTTTAAAACAGCAAATAATTCAACTCAATATTAGCTTATGTAATGTCAAATAAAACGAAAATATGATTTCTCAAGATGATTAAAGGGGTAGTTTAGTTTTGGTAAGGCTGAACTTTAGTAACCAAACCTGGACATTAACATTATAAACTAACTCCACCATGCTCGAAAGGTATACCAAATTACGAACGACTAAGTAAAAAGCCCATTATCATTCAAAAAGAGCCATTAAAACACAAGAGGGCGCTCTCTAAATAGGCATTGGTTTTAACCATTTTTCATACAAAATTATGCATGTGATGTTTTATTGAAATCATGATTAAATAGAGAGATTATCAACAACTATTTAAAAAACGCTTTTGAAATTTTTTGAAAAAGTGTATGCATTTTTTGAATTTTTTGAAAAATGCATTTAATTATTTGGGCCCCAAATAATTATAGGTTCAGATATATTTATTGATATTTCAGCCGTTTCTGGACCGATTTTGACCAAATAAAGTTTATTCTGCCATTAAAATTGCATGTTCTCTCAAATTTGACACTCAGTTTTTCATTACCTCACAAAAAAATTGTGATATGCAGCGCCCTCTCTACCAAAACTAAACTACCCCTTTAAGCTCGTCGATGGAATAGTTAAAATAATTGTAACAATTATTTTAACTATTTCATCGACGAGCTTAATCATCTTGAGAAATGTTGGTTCTTTATCATATTTTCGTTTTCGGTAAATAACAGACTACAAAAGGGTCAAAAATCCAGCAACAACATCGCTACTCAGTATATTTACAAAGTCATCTAAATTTATTGTTTACATTTTCTCAGCTTAACATTTGGTGTCTTTATATAAATCCCGTGGCATAAAGTCACATTTTGCCCCACTTTCGATTGACATCACTTGGCAAATTACGAAGTTCTCTTCTTTTTTTCCCGGGTTCATCGTTCTCTTGCAGGAAATGTGAAACATCCGAGAGACAACAGATATAAAACAATACATGAGGAGGCTCTGAGTTGGCACAGTCTAGTGGGTTGGAGGGGGGGGGGGAGGGGGGGGGGGGAGGGGGGGGGGGGGTTCGAGTTAGTGTGTGCTAAGCATAAGTGTAACACGGTGGCCATTTTTTGAATAACACCATCATTGCATGTGTATTATATTATATCCTTGCAATATTGTTTGATTAGTCTGTGCATGTTATTTATATCGACTTGATATCAACATCGTGAAATAAAAGACCACTGTGGCCTTTTATATCATGATGTTATATACAATATTCAACGAGAAACAGAACATATATTGAACAAATTCCAAGTAAACGAAAGTGTTACCTAATTATCATCATACTTTGTAGTATGGGCCTATTTTTCTCACCAGAAAGAGATGCAATCGATTGCAAGGTGCAATTAATTGCAAGTCAGAAAATTTGCGCATTTGAACCAATTCGATGTGCGCATTTGGTCACATGTTCGGACTTACAATTAATTGTAACTTTACAATCGATTGCATCTCTTTCTGCAAAGGGGCCCATAACGTGGGGGTGGTATGAATCTTTAAAAAAAAAAGGGGGGACAATTGCCTCCCTTGACCATCCTTAGCTTCAGCCACGTTTCCTGTGTCAGTATCCATCAAGAGTGCACTGGCCATGCTGGTGATGAGTAAAGACAACATTTTAAACAGTTTCCTGATCGAAGACATGGCCAGCTGTTTAACGCTCTCAGTCCCATATCATATAATGATCCCAATAATATCTTAGTAATTCACCACTTTTAGGTCCTAACATCAATTGTAAAGGGTGTATATAGCCGATGCATGACTGATCGTTTCCTTTTGTGTTTCCGAACAATTAGGAACCAATAGGAAGAACAATGAATCATTTAGCCATTTCATGTTATAGTACTGCAGTCATTAGTGTTGTTGGTAAACTGCAACATTGTCAAGATTGAACTGTGTATTTACATATCCTTACAATAATGTCAATCATAATGTTCAGTTATGGTATCCGGCTAACGTTGACTTATGATCAATATCTGGTCACTTTAATATACTATATTAAAGTGACCAGATATTGATCATAAGTCAACGTTAGCCGGATACCATAGCCGGATACCTAATCCTATTAGGATTTCTCGGTCAATTTCGTAAGATGGCCACACGAATTCATGTTGTGTACATTCAATTTCGCCGATTTTGTCACAACAGCTGTATTTTGTAGTTCAAATTATGTTGTTTAGCATTTGAATTCATATAACGATCATTCGAAAACATTTTGTTTGCATTCGATTTCAAACGTGTTTCTATTTCGTAAATTTGTCATTCAATTTAAAGCGAGAAAATTAGTGATTACGTAATACCGCCTTCCGTGAATTCCGTTGGCGAAATTGAATGCTAATAACGTGCTTTTTAAATTGAATGCTATAAGTGCTAAATCACTTGAGCGAAGAGCTAAATAGAATGAAGGAAATACAATTTTGAACGACAGTTGTAAGCCTTCAGCTTAATTTCACGAATTTGAATGAACCGCTTATCAATACGAATGAAAAGTTTACGAAATTGGCCGAGAAGACCTATCTTAATAAAGTTTGATAAAAGGGCACAGCAATGAAGAGACAAAAATGAAAGTTTTTAACACAAAAATATATTGTTCGCAAAAATCTCATCGCTTTTGCAGTCGGTTCGACCGTTCATGAATAAAATCCTTTGACATGTTGGAGGTCAAGTGTGTGAACAATGACACCAAACACACAAAATAAGCGATTAAAAAGTTTATTGATTACCGATTAAAAAGCTATGATTGCTTTATTAAAAGTCTTAATAACTTGTTTGTATATGTTTCTTACATCTTTTATTAATTTTGAATTACTATGTTCAAAGATGTCGACAGACATGCTAAGCACCCAAGTGGTAGTGGATCCCTATACTTCCGTAACAAATACGTTACTTTCATAACTTATTTCGTAATTACGTCTGTATCACTTTACATTTTACGCAGTTGTATCATGATATGTATTAAATTTTATTTTGTTAGAAGCGGAAAATGAACTGTTAGTTGAACTAGAAACCTTAATTTTGTCATAGAACGTTTGCATACGTAACGTTATACTCACATTAAATTGACAATTATCAGCATCCCGACGACTGCAAATACTCCGTCGATCAGAGCTGTTTAAAGAAAGAAAAAGCGGGGAATAACATTAAAGTGAAACCAGTAGAGTGTCTAACTCCATGAAAATTAATTGGAGCTTTCACATTTCTCTTCTACCGTGTTGTTTGGCTTATGGTAAGAGAAGAATAAAATAGGGTTAGATTTTTTTTAATGCCCCTTTAGTATGACGATATATATCATTGATAATCATTCAGCTCAAGAGCGTTAATGAACGGTCATAAACCTCATACACGTTATACAGTAATTCGTTGTAAAAGCTGACGCAAATTTTCGCTTTTTTAACCAGGAAAGCAGAGTTCTTTTTCAATGAAACTTTACACATCATTTGGACATATCTTACAATGATTTTGGTACAGGATTGAAGTCTCAAAAATGTAATTTTGGGCAATATCTGACACTTTATAGGTGCACCTTTAAAGGTGCCTTGCTACCTTTGTTGCAGGAGAAATTTAAAAACTTTTAATTTCTGACATGTCGGAGGGGATAATCAATAGTCATACATGTTGTCTAATAAGGTATGGCCTGGTTAAAACTCAGTTTGGTGGATGTTATATGAAGGGTATTATCATAATTATATAACATATACATGGGTGACAAATTTGTCGATGCAAGCATTATAATGTAACACCTCTTCGAAACCAGTTCACTCATTGTTTATTTGTTGTTGCTTGAATGTAAAAGGTAAGACACATGTAAATCTGCACAATGTATCGTTTAGCCTCAAAGTTGTCAGACTTTTCTGCAAGCGTAATGTAGACGCTACTTATATTTTACGATTCAATTTGAGTTAATACAGGACCCAGCAGATCCCGTATAGGCAGTATAGGTTAAACACATCAACAAAATAATACAGTACTCGTAAAATAGAATGTGAGTAACTCGTGTACGTTATCATTAATATCTATAATTTAACATTGCTTAAATAGTAGATTAAAAACAAATAAGTGGCTAAGTTAGACAGTTGTTTTTATTAAAAAAACATCTCACTTAGTTTTTCATTACCTCGAAAATAAACTATTTATTGAAGCGCCCTCTAAACAAAAATTATACTTCCCCCGAAAAACATTACCGAAAGGGTGATTATTCAATTATGGTAAAGGCGACATAATTCTAAAACTCAATCTCATATTGCAATATAATACGGATAATGACAAGAGTATGCATTCCATGAATGTCTCATATTTGTATGTACATCCGAAATATCTGATTGCATGCTATGCCTAATCTATCGGAATATATTTAATGCCATATTAACGTCCCGAAGGATTCGAGGGTCAAAACAAATTCCTGACAAAGTTGCTATTCGAGGCACCCCAAAACTGAAGCATGTCCAGGGTTCTGCATTTGTTTCTTTTCTTTATGGCATGTTTTGATAGGATCGGACAATCATATATCACTTTTAATTTAAACACGTTTCTGCAGTATTTAATGAAATTCTGATCTTCATTAATGTTATGTCGAAAATGTAAGAAAATTGTATTCATAGAGGACTCTGTCTTGATTCCTTACCGGAGGTTAGAATGAACCGATGGCAGTGAAAAGAAACTCTGATTAGCGCGCCCTCTTTCGAACGTATTCTTTGCAATACTACGATAGCGTGCATTGCTAATATACTCTGTGCTTTTAGAAGTGATTAGATACTTAAGAATCACGACTGCACTAATTAATGACACTCAAAGCGATATTCATTTCCATGTAGAGTTTAGTTCTATGTTAACGACACAAACAAAAAACAGAAGCCACGCATGGGCGTTCCCAAAGTGTTGACGTCCATTTGAGGCAATCATTTCTATGAATAAAGACTTATATTAATTTTGTTAAACAAAAGGCTCATACAATAATTGAGAGGTAGTGGGCGGTCTGTTTAATTTTCCTATCATTAGAGAAAGAGAGAGAGAGGGAAAGTTAATTGGTCGCAGATATTTAACAGTTTGCCAACGAGAAAAAGGTATTGAACATACTTTAATACAGTTATTAATGCAATTCTGATCTTCATTAATGTTATGTCGAAAATGTAAGAAAATTGTATTCATAGAGGACTCTGTCTTGATTCCTTACCAAAGGTTAGAATGAACCGTTGGCAGTGAACATGGTGAAAAGAAACTCTGATTAGCGCGCCTCGATCGTTCGAACGTATTCTTTGCAATAATGCAAAGCGATATCGTGCATTGCTGTATAATCTGTGCTCTTAGAAGTGATTAGATACTTATAATGTATCTTACTAGTATTATAGAAGAATCACGACTGCACTAATTAATGACACTCAAACCGATATTCATCTCCATGTATGGTTTAATTCTCTGTTAACGACAGAAGCCACGCATGGGCGTTCCAAAGCAATCATTTCTATGAATAAAGACTTATATTTGTTACACAAAAGGCTCACAAAATAATTGAGAGGTAGTGGGCGGTCTGTTTAATTTTCCTATCATTTAGAGAAAGAGAGAGAGGGAGGGAAAGTTAATTGGTACTGGCAGATATTTAACAGTTTGCCAACGAGAAAAGGGTATGGAACATATTACTTCATACTAATAATAAAAACAGTAGGTTCATTTTTTTTTATAGCGCTTAATATACATAATAATAATAATAATAATAATAAGACATTGCTTCTATAGCGCGGAATAATATACATAATATATTCTCTACGCGCTTTACACATGTTGCATTATTTACAATTCAATACTTAATGACATAGGGATCTAAAAGTTCTAGGAAGTAATTGGTTAATAGTCTGGGACTTACCTCGGAGCCTGTTCGTTGGGAGGGGCCGGTTGGACAGACGAGTGAAGAATTGAGTCCACAGCAGTCGAGCGGGCTTAGTTTTAACTGGAAGGAGATATGAAAACAATTAACCAATTACTTAGCAGCACTGGCGTAAATCTGTCCGGAAAACACAATGCATTGGGGGGTCGAGCAATTGTTCACAAACGGTTTGTGAACAATTGCTCGACCCCCAATGCATTGTGCTTTCCGAACAGATTTACGCCAGTGCTTAGCAGCACGGCAGCAATCATTATTCGAATACTTACTGTATATGGTATGATGTTGAAGTAGTCCAGTAGTTGTTTTAAATAGATTCAGTATTATTCGAGTTAGCTGATCTTTAACCAAATTGCGACAATAATACTACAAGTTCTTGAGACAATAACAACAAAAATACCAAAAATAAAGTAGCTATTACAGAAAAAACCCAGAGAGAGTGTGAAATGAAAACACTTAACCGATTGCTTTAGTAGTAACAATACCAATTGATATTAACAAAAAGATAGCACCAGGAGAAAGGCTTATGCTCGAAGATAAATAGAAGGAGATAATTAGTATGTATTATTAAAATCGAGATTATCATTCGAATAATTATGGAAATATGTTGAAATTGTCTGGTAGTTGTTTTACATTGTTGAGTCTTCATCCGAACAGTAAAATGCAAACATTATGGAAACGTTAGTGAATATGGTAATACCAGCAAAAATAATCATTATAGTATACAAATGATGCGCAGGTATGAGTGGGTCGGTAGGAATTGTTTGCACAAGGTAACTATGGAACTGTTAAACCCACGAGGCGAAGCCGAGTGGGTTTAGACTAGTTTCCATAGTTACCGCGTGCAAACAATTCCACCGACCCACGAAATAAACTTGCGCATCATCTGTTTTATAGAATGGGCATTGTTACGCCCCCCAAAAAGTCAAAAAATTAAAAATTAGAAAAATTACCGGATGCATGAAATAATTTTACCGGACGCATGCAATTTTTTACCGGACGCATGATTTTTTTACCGGACGCATGAAATTTTTTACCGGACGCATGAAATGTTTTACCGGACGCATGAAATTTTTACCGGACGCATGAAATTTTTACCGGACGCATGAAATTTTTACCGGACGCATGATTTTTTTACCGGACGCATGACTTTTCATGCATCCAGTACAATTAATTGTCTGCACAAATTTTGCTCTCAACCAATCAGATTGCAGGGATTTATCAACCCAATCTATAATACGGTATGGAAACGGATACAACATATATACATCTGGCAGTTATGTAAATATTCCACATCAGTCGTTTCGGCTTAATTCAACAGAAGTATGATATTAAAAAAAGTACTTAACAATCATTACAAAGTACCGTATCAGTTGGCGTGTATCAGTGCATCTGCCATGTAACAGTTAAAACTGATATGGCAATCACTTGACTGTGTTTAACCAATCAATGACGCGTATTTTACTAAGTCAGATGATAATGTATGCTAGAACATAATTTGAAGTAATTATAAAGGAAGACGTACTATTGGAATTGAAATGTAATTGGATTGATTATGGACGGATGCTAAACGATTCGATATTTTATTAACATATTCAACATCAGTCGAGACATGTGAGGATTCTCTTAAAATCATGCAATCAATGCAAAACAATTCACTGATTACCATGCCCACTAAGAACTGTACACAGTAAAACGAGGGTGTTAAATTAACACCACTGGTATCTAAACCCCTCAAAACAAGTTCGGAAACTCAAGTTTGATCGATTATATCTATTTTATCAAGAAATCATAATGGTTATATTTGGTATCACTTGAAAGGGTGTGTATACCTCTTTAAAATGATACCAAATTCGTAAGCATCACGAGCACGAGGTATGCGCAGTATACTTGAGAATGGGGGAAAGTCAGAAGTGAAATGTCACAAAATGCGCCAACAAACTTCAGTTGGAAGGTCTGACACCCATATCACGGTCTTTCTCAAGTTCAAATTCTTTCGACGATGAATATCTTGTCAATGAAGACATACTGTTGAATATGGTATCAGAAAAAAGACTGTTTAATTATCTTTCCAATGACACCTCACTTGGAATAATTATGAAAGCCGGGTAGGTACAATTAAGGTGAATATTTGGGAGGATCGACAGCAAAATGTAAGCAAAATGCTTTGATTGTGTGAAATTGAAGGCGTTGCATCCAAAAACGACTTTTGTGGGGATATCTTAGTACTTTACTTTACATAATCATTATGAAATTCAACATTATATTAAAGCGTGTTAATTTGTCAATGAAATAATGCCCCATTCATAGCGGTTATGTGCTTGAGGTGTGTGTAGTACCTCTAAATTTATGGGGCTCAAAATGACACGTTGCTAGGTCGACTTTCTACCGTTTGATACGTGGTAATAAGGACATACCTACACGGTCGAAGAGGGCGCTAATATGCCAGTTCTGGCCAGTTTGCGTAGGTTTAGAGAAATTTGAAGCATTTTCAATACATCAAGTTTGTGAGTTTCCTGTATTACACACTCACATTCAGCATAATCATTGCAAATGAGACATCATATTAAAGGTAAATTAACGAGCTTTCCGATAGTGCAAAACGTAATGATGATAGAGTTAGATTAATACAACAATATCTTACCGGAATCTTGAAACAAGAAGCCATGGTCTTAAATTCATAGCATTTATAGACCCCCATATCCGGTTTTACTGCACACACCCCAATAGCATAATTATTACAGGTGAGACATGATTTTAAAGAAAAATAAACACGCTTTCACATGATACTAAATTTACTGATGATTATGCAATTTAAAACCCTAAAACATCCCTCCAATAGTCGTTTTTCGATGCAACGCCTTCAATTTCACAAAAAGAAATGCATTTTGCAACATTTCCCTTTCGGCCCTCCCCATGTTCAGCTGTACCATACTTAACCTGTTAATAAAATTGTTACGGACATAACCGTATTGAAAAGATAGACACATGGGCTTTAAAATGATACCAAATTTGATAAGTTTAAATCATTTGAACACGCTACAATCTTCGATACAACTTGAACATTAAAAAATACGGCACAAGAGTCAAATTTCCCAACTGAATACTTTCGGCCCGTTTTGCGACATTTGACTTCTGACCGTCCTCCATTCTGAAACGCACTGCGTATACCCTGATTTGAAATGAATGACAAATAATGTACCATTTCAAAGGGAAATCATCATGCATTGCAATGACACTAAAAGGAAAAAATACAATTTGACAATAAAAGTGATACAATCGATCAAAGTTGAGTTTCCGAACTTTTTTTGAGGGGTTTATATTGGTCCACACTAGCCTGGTGTAGATAAATACAGATACCAGTGGTGTTAATTTAACACCCATTTAACACCCTCGTTTTTGCAGTGTAGCTGCATCACTTCGGTTATCCCTCGCACATATCAAATATCAAAATATCAAATTCTCAATGAAAACAGTTCATTTTGAATCTGCTAAACTTACCAAAGAAATATTTGTAGAGCACCATACAGAAGGCTGCGCACGTCCCGGAGAATATCGCGAGAAGAATGAAGATATACGACTGTCAAAATTACAAGAAATACTATATTAGCTGTATAACAACTTATCGTTATAAATTGGAGGAATTTTTTTTTGTATACGAGTTCTCTGAAATCCTTACTTGAGTCATTTACCATGTTTACCTCGCAAAGAAACGCAAATTCTACAAAATCATCTGCGTTTGAATTAGTTTTCATGTTCAATTTCGACCAATAGAGCACAACCTTCCGATTGAAAAGAACGTGGGATTATTTTTGACTATTTTAATCATGATATAAAATTGTAATGAAAAAGTTGATACATCTATTTTTTTCACTTGAGAACATATAGTACAAGTTAGTCTACTCCAAACATTGCTTATCATACATTCTCGTATGTTCATGACTTTTTAGCATAAATACACAATTATGAATGACAGTCCCGGTTAAAAATAGATCGCCGAAAAGAAAACAGACTATTAGAGCCGGACAGGCCCGGAAGAACAAGTCAACGTGTATATGTTACTTGAAGTCTTGAGCAAGATGTCAACCAGACTATGCTCATATTAAAGCCCCATAACCATTTTTGTGAAAGCCCCGCATTAAACAAAAACAAAAAAACACTGCCAAATTTATAGCTCATTCCATAATCGAGTTCTGTAAATTATGTTCGTATAAGGCTTGAATCGAGTGTAAATAAAAAATGTTGGTTATCAAATATATCAGCCAAAGAAGTAAATATACCAGATTGAGGTTTTGTCATACTGATCATAAAGTGAGGGACCACACAAACATGTGTATAATATTTGGGACTTTATTTTAATTAATCATACACTGAGAAGACGATGCTTGGTAATTCCCTAATTATTCAACCCTTTTCAGTTCAAGTTTATTTATTTAATCAAACATAAACAAAAGATTATGTACAATATTATACAAAGGTAAAAATATCATTATACATCAAAAGTTACAAAATTATGAATTTAACCAAACATATAATTTAACAAAACATATATCTTTTTTTAAAATTAAAACACCCAATATGTAAACTTCGTAAATGGTAATTTGTGATTTTATGAATTTGGAAGGCTGCCCAGTACCTTTAAGCCGTTTTGGAAAATATAAACTGGTCATTAAGGAGTTAGACATCTTAACCAGACTAGGGTTTGCTTTGTTTGCCTAATAATTGTTTCCTCGTGAATTCTCGGGGTCAGACAAATCGCAGACAATTCAAAGTAATATCGTTAAATTTGTCATTAATTTTTCAATTTAATCCCTAGGCTAGTTTTTGTTGCAAAACTGGAAACCCCACTTAGTCTATAATCAATTCGGAAATAAGGTCCGAT
This sequence comes from Echinarachnius parma, assembly GCA_037951105.1. Taxonomy (NCBI): domain Eukaryota; kingdom Metazoa; phylum Echinodermata; class Echinoidea; order Clypeasteroida; family Echinarachniidae; genus Echinarachnius; species Echinarachnius parma. The sequence continues at coordinate 44,658 of JBAMJV010010520.1, read as the reverse complement.
GAAGATAAGTTAATTCCTTGGAGGCTCAATTATAGCCGTATGGCTAGAATATTGTTTTGGGGTTCCTGGTCAATTGGCTACACATCAACCATATAGTTAAATGAAATACTAACCAAATGGTTACCAAATGTTATACTAATAATAATATTTAGTATTTATAGAGCGCCATATTTCTAAGTCCCCAATTCAAAGGCGCATTATTACCCTTGGTCATCAGGTACGGTTCAAACCCGCACAATTATCTTGCGCACCATCTCAACTCCCAGGGGAGCAAACTAGCTTAAGCTGCCCTATACTATGTAGAGCGCTACAGGCTAATTTAACACCCGACCAAGTACCCATTAATACTCCTGGGTAGAGAGCAGCAACATAATATAAGGGGGGCACTTACCCCTCCCCCACCCATCCCTCCCCATACGGCTCTCCGTAGCTACGCCACTCATCATATATACAAGTTTATTTTTGAGGTAATCATCATAAAATATATTACATTGTTTTTTTTTCGTAATTTTCTTTAGCAGCGGCAGTCACACGGATCTAGAATTGATAGAGATGGAAAACATGTTCATCTAGTACAACTGCTTGACCCCCCCCCCCCCCCCCCCCAAAAAAAGGATGTAAATTATTCATTTTCTGTAATACAACATACATGTATAATTGATTTCATTCAAATTTTAGTTCGAATATAAGTTGTTCTTTGTCTCTAATATAAGAATTAGTAATTGATAAATGTTTACAATGAATATATATACTTTTCGATACTGTGTATACATGTTTGTTGTTTTATAAGGGGAAATAAACAAATCTAATGAAAGAAACACTTACAGCTAACACACTGTGACTCGATACAGCCACTGAGAGTGCAGCGAGTAACGTGTGTATCCCGAATGCAAGCAGATACTCCACCAGCGAGGGCACCTAGTTTTGTTTGAAGCAAAGACAAATTGAATCGAGTTGAAATTATCATTAATCAGTCAACATCTCACAAAGACACAGAAACATAAAAAAACACAGATGATAGAAAATTATTAAGGAACAGACCAACAGGTAATGTTACGAAGGTAAAAACTCCGCCATAATTGTGCATGTCTTGCACATACATCATTGTTTAAAATATGTTTTATAACAACACCTTTACACACCAATATCAATACTAATGTCTCTGGTACGGTATGATAATTATATTCTTTATCATATTGAACCGATTATAAATTTTAAAATGCATGTAGGCTAATTTGCCACGCTATACATTTTAGGCAATCTTGATGAGAACCAAACATTTCAGATTAGATTTATTATGTAAAATTAATATACTACAGGAATCTTCGTATTTTGTTAAAAGGGAGCTTGTTAAATTATATATGTTTACTTACATAGCGTCTGTGTCTAAACTCTCTGATAAGCATTTTCCGTTTTCTGTATGCACATGCTACGATAACGGCCTGTTTGAATGAGACAAAGTTTGGATCACTGATGTTATTCACCCCTAAATTAAAAATTTGTCAATAAATCAACAATCCATTAATCAATCAATCAATCAATCAATCAATCAATCAATCAAGCAATCAATCAATCAATCAATCAATCAATCAATCAATCAATCAATCAATCAATCAATCAAGTACTCAATAACACATACGTACAATTATATAATATTAGAGAGAACAACATATAAACATAGATAGTAATAGTATAAAAATAGATATATCGATAAGTACATAGGTAGATAGATATATGGATAGATAGATATGAAGAGCTTTTAACCAAAAGGCGCTATATCCACTTTTTCAACTTCCGAAGAAAACAGGTTTCTTTGTCCCACTTTGTACACGTGCCTATGGGAATATGAAAATTGAACTTTCTATATTTTGATTTTGAGTGAGTTATTTGTCGTAAAATGTGGATTCCTAGATAGCTACGTAGATTATACATGTAGATATATCGTTAACTCAATTTTTATGGAAAGTGGATTTAGCGCCTTTGGAAGTGAGCTCTTCATATATAGACATATAGTTGGATTTATATTTTATATACATAGATAGATAGATAATAAACATAGATGGATAGATAGATAGATTGATAAATAAGTATATAAGCGCTTGAATAGAGATGATATTGTATCATGTTAGGCGCTATATATATCGAACCTTTTATTACTTTTGTTAAAAATAGATAGATACATATACATGGATGGAGCAATACTTGAAATCTCCAAGAAATCATAAAAAATCGCATTTATTTTCAAATGGAATTTTGTACTGATGTTTCCTTTGCCCTTTTTCTTATCTTGAATACAATTCTTATAATGAAGTAATATTTGAATTATTTGTATGTACTGTAATACATCTGAATTTTAGTTCTTGGTTGATTTGTTTTTTATTCTGAATTGTAACTATTCATAAATTGCAAGGCGCATAGAGATGCGTTATATAGAAATTCAACTCATTACATGATTAATTGATGGTATGATATTTAAACAAAAACTGGTTACGTCATTATAAGTCAGCAAAATATGATAATCCCTAATCCGAATTCAAGGCAACCATGGGGACTCTATTATACCGAAGGGCAGTGAGTAAGGTAGAGGTACGTCATTGTACGCTGTCTATGTAAAGATTTACTTCTCGTTACCCTCCAAAACAACGCAACATGTATAATATGACTAACATCTAAGTTATTCTTTACATTAAATACCTAAACAAACCTCACCTCGAACAAACTAATCCTTTCATGTCCAATCGTTCACGAACATCAAAACAAATACAAGTTAAAAAATTAAGTGAATACATTAAGTGATTAATTCAAAGTGATCCATTAACTTTGTTAGATTCAACTTTGAGCTTCCAGATTTCTCTTGTACCTAACTGTTTGGCTTATATAGATAGCATTATGCAATTTTTCAAATGTCTCCCTAATTATGGGTATATTTATGAGTGAATTGAAAAGAGTTACGGAATGCTTTTCAACTGTAGCCAAAACAAATCGGCAGTAGGTGATACAATCTGAAATCAGTGTTCCCATTTCCCACTAGGTAAACATCGCTAACATTCGTTGTGTTTCTATGAAACTTTCACACATCATTAAGAAAGGTCTCACGATGATATTGGCATTATAGTTGATGCTTCAAGTATAGATACTTTTGGAGAAATCTTACGAAGTTTATGGATCTCTTTAATCCTTTGCAAGCTACCTCATGTTCGATCGGTTTTCTACTCACCATGATTAGGCCCATGATCATCAAACTGAAGGAGAAGAGTTGTATTGAGAGTGGCGTGTGTCGATGACTCGCCAAAAAAGACGCCTGAACGAAAACAACAAAACAATTTATAGATATCTAATTGATATTCATGATCTCAGTTGAAAACACGAAGAAACAAATATTTTCATGAATGCTCTTCAACATGTAACATCACTCAAGTTAATTGAGTTAATTTCTAACAAAAAGTACAAAAGAATAATATGCCCAATATACTGCTATGAAATAAAATTGTACAAACAAGCATTAATAAAACTGTTATCCTGTTTTGGGGGTAAATTACAATCTTAAAGCAGCAATCAACGTTGTGATTCATGTTTTGTTTTGTAATGTAACCCCAGGAATATGAAAAAAAATGTATCGGTTCATCATCTTCTGTAAAACGCGGTTAAATAAACTCCGATTCGTCTCAGCTTCTTAAATGGATCTAGTAACTTGTTGACAAGTGCAAAACGTAATGAGTGATTAAATGAGCAAAAATGCAAAGTGATATTCACTATTCATTGTACTTACTTTGTACACGGCTTAAATTATCCCGTAGACAGTTTAAAGGGTACCACCACCCAAAAATAATATTCTTATTATAGAAAGGTACCATCTTTAGTATTCCATTCCTTCAACAAGTTCACAAAAATATGTTTTCAGAAAAAAATATATAATTGGAAAACGCATCACCATTCTCAACTATGCGTGCATGTGGTCTGAATTGCGTAGACTATATGCGTGCAGAGCCAGAGCGCACTGTGCAGAGCGAATGAATCATCCGGGAATCTATTGACGTACGCGTGAAAGCATTGGCGCACTCGCAAATGCTTGGCCCGTATGGAACCAGGAAATAGCAGTGGTTCCGTAAGTGGTGGAAATTAATTGCTTTGTTTATGAATTACACAACCCTTTGCAAAATGTTGGGTATCTATTTGATATCACAAAACGGTACCAAAACATATAATAATGTGTTGTCCTTTGCCTGGTGGTCCCCTTTAACATCTAAACACTTCAATCGAAATGGAAATGGAAATTTGAAAAACCGAAACCCGTCCCGTGCTGTTATTGTTAATATGAATATGCCAAGGTATGAGAGAACCACTAGAGTTCGAATTAAGTTTTGAGGATTTGTACAATGTCACTAGATCCCTTTAACCATGTTTCGTTTTGCAATGAAACCCCAGGAATATGAAGGAAAAATGTATCAGTTCGTCATCTTTTGAAAAACGCGGTTAAATAAACTCCGATTCGTCTCAGATTCTTAACACAATCCAAGAATTGGACGTGATAACCACTCTGTCATCACATTATCGAAATCCCCACGTCAGCTGCAGCTACTCCAATGACCTGAATCACTAATTGGTTGTTGTTGTTGTTGTTGTTTTAAGTTTATTGGCGTTCTTCATTCATTTTGAATATTTACGCCAATCTTTTTTTGTTTTCCTTCTTTCTTTTGTCTTATTTATTTCAACTCAAACTAATTGCTCCTTTTAAAATAATATATAATATGTATCTTTTTATATACACGTTTCATTTTTTTTTTCCCTCATATAAACAGGACCAAAATTAAATTATATTGAGAATATATAAATGTGGGGAATCAATCGCTTTTCCTTGTCCGCTGTCTAGGTATCATCTGGCCAATCCGGCTCCGTACGTCGAGCAGACTTCTCAGCTTTAATAGCCTAGGCCCCTCCGATACACAGACAAGGCAGGTCAATGCCATATTTTTTTCTTTTCTCATAACCGAATTTCCAACATACATAACAAAATATTTATATTCATACAATACAAGAGTAAAGCAAACAGATTGGCCTTTCAAAGGTGCGTGTGCAAAATTAAATACTTCATACAAAATAATTATCAATCAATCAATCAAAATCTATTTGTCCTAATGACATAATCTATCAATGCTCTTTGGTGAGCTAAAACTTCAGATTTTAACAAAAATACAATATGATCTTGATGTGTAATTCCACATTCACACATCAACATTGCTCGCTCAATCAAATATTGAGGGCAATGGCATAAAAAATGTTCTAAAGTTTCTAACAATCCACAATGTGAGCATAATCCAGTTTCATGCTTATTTATTACTACTAAATTAGTATTTAAACCAATATTTCCCATCCGTAAACGGTGCAATATAGATTCAAATTTTCTATTATTCAATTTACAACAGTATGTCTGAGTTACATTATTTTGAATATTTTTCAAGGGAGATTCGGTGTCCTCCCATCTTTGTTGCCATTTAACATAATACTTTTGTTTAATCATACAATTTATTTCACTTCTACTTAATTTATTAAAAATCTCCTTTTTTTTCTTCAAGCCATTTTTTGCTTCTCTATCAACCATTTCATTGTCTTTAACACCACAATGACTCGGTATCCACTCAAAATTCACCACAATTCCTTGTAAGTTTAAGTGAGTGCATAATACCAATATTTCATATACAAATGTATCTTCTTTATTTATTCCATTTTGTATGGACTGTAGTGAACTTAAAGAATCACTACATACCACAACTCCTGTGTGAAGGCTAGGGAGTTGACATAACCATTCAAGAGCAAGTGCAATGGCAGCCATTTCTGCTCTATATGATGAGGTATTGTCTTGTAATCTCTTTGACTGAGAATAATTATAATAAGGAACATAAAAGGCAGCAGCTGCTCTTCCTGATTCTGGGGATTTGGATCCATCAGTAAAAATAGACAAGTGATTACTCCATTTTGTGTTTATTATTTCTAAAGCTGCTTGTTTTTGATGTAATCGATTATCATTTTTACTTATTGTCTCTGTCAACTCCGTTGATACAGAGGGTAAAGCCATTTGCCAGAAAGGCATCTCCGAGGGACTTATTACTTCCATTTCATATTTAAATTGTTTTTCCAATTTGAACGTTCTTTCTCCAAATGATGCATGTGATGTTCCATAAAAATGGAATTGCCAACAATCTTTTATATCTTTCTTAAGAGGATGTTCCAAAACACTTTCAATACGTTTTTTTAATTTCAAACTCATCATTTCTCGCCGCAGGTCAAGGGGCATTTCCCCTAATTCAACCTGCAGTGTTCTGAGGGAAGTTCCCTTTTGAGCTCCTGCACATACCAATAAAGATTGGTATTGCACAGAGTTAACTTTATTTTTTACACTTGTTGCAGCGGAGTCGTATGCTTCGCACGCATAGTCAATAACTGATAGTATTAAAGATTTGTATACCATCAATAATTCCCGAGAGTCTCCACACCATTTTGCATGGGCCAAACTTTTAATCACATTTATCTTTTTTTTACATCGTTTGACCACATCCTCCAGGTGTGGTCTCCATGTTAATCTTTTATCAAATATGACACCTAAATATTTATATTCCTTTTGAGGGATTAATAGTTTCCCTTTCAAATATAATTTTAGGCCTTCATCTTTCCCACAATTTGAAAACAGTATAGGTACTGTTTTTTCTTGAGATATATGCAATCCCCAAGAAAATAACCAATCATATAATTCATTTATATAATCTTGCATTATTTTCATATTTGTTCTTATATCATTCCCCGATTTCCAAATAACGCAATCGTCTGCATATATTAAATGGTGTATTTCAAGTGATTGTGGAATATCACTAAGCATTAAATTAAACAATAGAGGACTTAGGATGCTTCCCTGGGGAAGACCATTCACTAAGTATTTTACTTCAGATTTTTCTTTCCCAAGTTGAACTTGGAAAGATCTTTGAAGCAAATAATTTACTAAAAACTTCAATACATTTCCTTTGAGACCCAACTTGTTTAATTTAACAATGAGTCCTTTTATCCATATCGTATCATACGCCTTTTGCAAGTCTATGAAAACTGCCATAGTTTTCACTCCAACTCGTAAATGTTTTTGTATTTCATTTTCTAAATGAACAATATTATCAATTGTACTTCGGCGTTTTCGAAAACCACTCTGAATGGGGGAATATAGAGAGTGTTTCTCAATATAATAATTCAACCTTTCCTTTACCAAGCCTTCTAATATTTTAATAAAGCACGGTAATAGTGCTATTGGACGGTAAGAGGATACTTCTTGTGGATTCTTTTCATATTTTAAAACTGGAATTAAAATAGCGTGCTTACATTGGGTAGGAATATTTCCAGTCTTCCATATTAGATTGTATAAATCTAATATCACATGCTTGGCCTTTGCTGGTAAGTGTTGGTATATCTCATACGTGATACCGTCGTTGCCAGGGGCCGAGGCATTTTTCAATTGTAAAATATTTTCTAATTCAAATATCTTAAATGGTTCGTTTATTGTCAACTCAATATTTTGATCCATCTCCTCATTTAAATAATTTACTATTTCTTTGAATTCCCCATCTACTTTAGAATTATCTTTACTCTTATCCTTTTTTCCAACCTTTACAAAATAATTTCCTAACTCATTTACTTTTTCTTTATCGTCTAACACAATCGCTTGTCCTACCTTTAAAGTAGGAAAATTGTGCATAGATTTCTTTGGAATTCCACTCAAAAGGCGAATAAACTGCCATAATTGAGACATGGATGTAAATCTATTCAATTTTGCACAATATGCTTGCCAATAAGTTCTTTTTGCTTGTCGAATTGTCCTTTGTGCCTCACCTTTCTTTTCTTTGAAAGTTTGTAAATTTTCTTGAGTCCACATTTTCGACAATTTATTTTTTAATTTATTTCTTTCCTTTATTTTGGCGGAACACGTCTCTGTCCACCATGGGACTGGGTTGCCCCTTTTCTTATTATTCTTACTAGGTAATAATATTCTAAATATATCATACAACGTTTCTATCAAGTTTGCATGAAAAATATTTACATCCTCATCATATAGAGCTTCAATTGTAATCTTCTCTTCACACATTCGACTGAAAGCAGTCCAGTCCATTTTTTTAAAAGACCATTTCGTCTGTTCACCTTCATTTTCATATTTTGTTTTATTACAATGGCCTTGAATATAAAATTCAATATAAACTGGGAAGTGGTCACTTCCAAATTGATTTGGCTGCACTTGCCATTGACATTTATTTGCTAGAGGTGCTGACACTAACGATAAGTCCAGACAGGATGTTTTCCCAGTAAAAGGATCTAGTCTAGTTCCTAAACCATCATTTAAAACAATCATATCATTTTTCATCAAAAATTCTTCAATCAAAATTCCATTTCTATCATTTGTTTTACTACCCCACAAAACATTATGTGAATTAAAATCACCCACAATAATTAATTTTTGTGGATCTTTAGCATACTTTACCAAAGTTGCTAAAATGTCCATAGTAATTTCTTTACAAGGATTATAATAATTCACAACTGACACAAATGAGCCATCATAATATATATTAATCAACTGCATTTCAATATTTGTATCAATCTCCACATATTCATAATTAAGTGTATCATGTATATAGAAGACACAACCTCCTCTACGTTGCGTTTTTCTATTTTTACATATACATGTATAATTAGGAATTTGAATAATATTCGTATCATCATACCAACTTTCCTGAATACATAGTAAATGGAAAGTTGTATCCTTGTGAGTGTCTATATATCTAATTAATTCCCCTCCGTGTCCGTTCATGCCCTGCGCATTCCACTGGAGGATTAGTAGCGCAGACATTAATAATAAATTAATTAGCCGTGCCATTATTTATGTTTACATTTTTCAAGAAAATGTTATGCACGGCTTCCTTTATAATATTTGCGCACTCTTCTTGTGGTTTATTTGTAACAAGAGTAACGACCAATTGTGTGATAAAAATCACAATCTCTTCGCTTGAAGCAGTGATGAGAAAATTGTCGTTATTTTTTCTCCCTTCATTACCCGAGTTCATCACTCTATCTGTGGCTACGTTTGTACCCAGCTCGTTTGTCGTCGACTGTTGACTCTTTTGTTGAATAATCTGTTCTTTGGCCCTGCTAATTTCAGGGGCTCTAGACGGCTCTTTTTGGGGGTTTAACAATTGTTTTGTGTGTGACGAGTTTGTCTGTTTTGATTGATCTTTTACTACATTGACTTTCAATGTTTGTGATTGTTCATTGTTATTGGTTGGCTTTACATTTTTTTCTTTCCATGCTTTTGTAGCCTCAGCGTAGCTCAATTTATTTTCGACTCTAATTTTTTGTAATTCTTTTGCCTTCTTTGCTTCGAGACACCCATTGTAAGCGGCTGAGTGTTTCTCTCCACAATTGACACAAATGGGGTTTTCTTTACGCTCGCACTGGTCGAAAGAGTGGGGGCCCCCACATCTAACGCATCGGGCTTTCCCCCTGCATTGCTGGGCTGTATGTCCAAATCTTTGACATTGAAAACATCGAACTACGGGGGGGACATATTGTTTGACTGTGAATCTCTGATAGCAGAGAGTTATATTTTCTGGTAGTGAGTTTGTATCAAATGAAAGTATGATGCTCCTTGTTGGTACGAAGGCAGCCAGTTTCTGTCCATTTATTTCCATATCTTCTTGATCCCTTTTGTGAGCTTTCCGCATTATTCTTTTCACACCTACTACCTTCTGTTTCTTTAATTCGTCTTGAAGTTCCTGCTCTGTCATGTCATTTGGAATGCCAGAAATGACTCCTTTTACGAGTTTAGTCTCCTTTTGGGCCTTCACGGGGATATTATTAATCTGTTCAATGTTTAGCAAAGCCTGGTATTGCTTTACATTCCAACACTTTACTAGCACCCCCGACTTTATGGGCTTTATGAACTCTGGGGAGGACCCACATTTCCCCTGAATGTCTTTTGATATTTTAATCAAATTAACGTTTCTCAATGATTTTTTCGTGTCAATCGGCACAATGTAGACTTTCTTTTCCTCAAGTTGCTGCGGTTTTACCCTAGGGGTATGAAATATGCCAGAGTTTAGCTCATCCTGGTCGGATGACGATTCTCCCCCTAAAATTTCAACACTTCCTTCTCTAATCTTTCTCTTTAGGTTCCTTCTCACTTGTTTCCGTGATTTCACACTCCACGTATTAATTGTATCTTCATCTACTTCAATATCTTGCATGTCTTGTGGTCCAACCTCCGAATCTACGTTCGAGGTGGATGCGCCCGGCCCGGACGCCATTCCAGCGTCCCTGGATCAAAATTGGCGGGAAAATTACAAAGCGAAATATAATTCAGTGCAAGTGCAAAAATTGGCCCAATCTGTTTACTCACCTCCTGTCTTCTCTAAATTTACGAGTCCGGTAGGAGCATATCAATAAATAATATCCAATCAACTCTCAAAAGTAATTGTATCAACAACAACAAATTAATAACCAACAAAAATCAATATGAGCGGACAGGTTGCAGATACGTCTGCACCCGTCGATCCCGTCGATCCCGATTGGAGCCTAAAGGATGGTAGCCTTTAGTCAAGGCTCTATATGGCTGGGAGTTCGATCCTACATAAGCTGCGATTGTCCCACTAATATACTGTTGTACCCACAACATAGGCATATTGATCCGCGCTCAGTTTAGCCTTTAATCAAGGCTCTATATGGCTGGGAGATCGATCATACATTACGAGCTGTGCAGATCCCGCGCCGCTTGCATGTTGTACAACTAGATTGCATCACTCGGGTATGTACGTCTCGCGCTTCGCGCTCGGTTGGGTGTTCGCGCGGGGGCCTTGACAAAAGGCTACGCTCGGTTGGGTGTTCGCTCCGCTCACATAGCGCGGGGGCCTTGACAAAAGGCTAAAAGGATGGTGACGAATATTACATCCCAGGGTTTTAACAAATTCTCCGAGGTATCAACTTCGTAATCTTTGTTCTAGTTTTTGATGAATTTGGAAACCATATATACTACGCCAATTTCGTTACTATATTGGCTCGGATAATGTTGCCCTATACAGAGTGTCCCAGAAAGGTTGCAACACTTACGATCGTTAATTTCTTCGACACCATCGACCAAATGTCATGATTTTTATTTCATTGGATAGAACATTCTTTTTCCAACAAAATGATACCATGAACATGGATTTTGGGTAAGGCGTTTGGATGCTAGGGCCATTTTTCTGAGGCAATGTCGTTTCCTAAATTTGCTACTTTTTCGTCTCCAGCGATCCGCTGAGCACTGAGGCATTCTCTCCTCACGGCCTGCCATACAATTCGCTGGACAAAAGAAACGCATGACTGCTCTCCCTTCGTAAGGAAGACAATGTGAGCCATTCTTTTGTCCAGCGAATTGTATGGCAGGCCGTGAGGAGAGAATGCCTCAGTGCTCAGCGGATCGCTGGAGACGAAAAAGTAGCAAATTTAGGAAACGACATTGCCTCAAAAAAATGGCCCTAGCATCCAAACGCCTTACCCAAAATCCATGTTCATGGTATCATTTTGTTGGAAAAAGAATTTTCTATCCAATGAAATAAACAAATCATGACATTTGGTCGATGGTGTCGAAGAAATTAACGATCGTAAGTGTTGCAACCTTTCTGGGACACTCTGTATAGGTACTTATTTAGTACTTAGTAATCTTAGAGATATTTAGTGCTTTATCGAAAAGATTTGTATGATGCTGATAGATGTCAGAAAGTTTGTTCTTTTTCACGATTAGCTCTCAAATCATACTAGTCCAACCCCTTATTTCCGGGCCTGAAGATGAAACCCCAGGGTAGATATTAAGTTGCTACCATAAGTAGCTTAAGATATGGAATTATAATTTATCCGAGTAATCTTGGCAAGATGGTCTAAGATATGACAATTAGGATCAACATATCAAATAGATTTAGAACGTGCAATGTCCCCTCTAGCACTTTAGCAGTTATATCGTTCCACATGTGATATATGTTCAGAGAAAACACATAGTAACATACAGTTATGTTTTGGGATATTTCAGTCATTTCTGAACCGATTTTGATCAAATAAAGTTTATTCTGTCATTAAAATGATATGTTCTTACGAATTTGACACTCAGTTTTTCATTATCTCACAAAAGATTATTTTGTGTAGCGCCCTCTATACCAAAACTCAACTATCCCTTTAAAGTATTTAGTAAGTTCAACATACTTGACCAATATTGTATTACTTTTTCATGAAAAAGCTGTTTTAACAAATTGTACCTTATTTAGATTTGATATTTTTGTTGTACTATAATTTCAACAACTATGAGGATAATGGAGTGATATGTCCACTAAAACACACAGCTGTAAGATGTTTACTCATTCTGAGTCAGGTAAACTGGTATATATGATAATAGAGATGATAGAGATAGATGATAGATGATAGATGATAGAGATGATTATCAATCACATTAGGTGCTATGTTAATCGAATATATTATTATTATCGAATGAAAAGCAGAGTGAAGGGATAGTATATCCATAAAATAGTAGTCCCCATTTTTTTAATAAAGTTTGTATATGTACAAAATATTATTCTTTACTCTGTATTGAGTAAGCCCTGCAATTGGGCTCAAAACATTACGTCATAGATCTTCAAATGAAACCAGAATTATTTGCGTTCTTGAGATACTAACTGCTAATATTTGATGTTAGCTTTGAAATTAAAGTCAGATTTTTTTTGTCCGCGTTTAAATTACATGAACAACTATCTCAATATGTTAAACAACTATAAATATGCATATATAGAGAGTTGAAGACGTTAAATCGTATGTATATGCATAGTAGTTTATACTGAAATATTTCTTCATGTAATCTAAACGGGGAAACAAAACTCTGATCTCGATTCAAAAGATAACACCTAAATATCGCCTTTCCCCAAAATAATTCCAACATTACCAAACAAATACACTAAATTATAAGATACGGTTTGACCTTGAACTCTCAGATGCGGCTAAATTCCTAAAAGCTTTCAAAAATAGGACGCAAAAGTTATCTGTCGCAACCGATACCTAATAAAAATGTATCTCTACTGATCTCATCTCAGCTCATGTTCACTGATTATAATCATACACGATTTCACTCCACTACGTACAGAACGTGTTCCATCGTACAAACCATACAGAAGATTACGTTTTATTGGTAAGACTTTTGAGGAAATCGGTCCAGATAATGTGAAAAAGCAGGGTTTTACTATTTTCCTTTTCAACCGCTAAAAAGTAGATTTTTTAGTACGATATCTCATCCAGTTCACATTTTCTTCACTATTTCCCCCGGAATTAACACCGAATATAAATAGCATGCATTAAAGTGACAATCAACTTTAGTCAAGGTCGTCCTTAGTACTTGTCTTCTTACGTGTCTTCTTGACAATAACGTTTATTATACCATTAACTACAATTCTCGCCATAATATACTCCCCAAAAATATAAAGTTTATGGATCAATGCGCCCCCCCCCCCCCCTTCCCTGGAAAATCAAAAACTGATAAAGGAATCAAAGCTACATTACTAGATTGGCACGGACGAATAGATAGGGCGCTGGAGGGTGGGGGCGGGGGGGGGGGGTAGGGGGGGGGTAGGGGGGGGGGGGCTGCAGCACCCCCTTGATATAATTTCAATGCGGTAGAATGTGGCACATTTCAATTTGTATAATTTATTAACCCTCAAATGGTCTTATAAAAGGATCTTCCGTTGAGGAGATAACTTAGATTTACGGTTAAAGTAGCTGAGCGAAGAAATATCACAAAATATCACAAAATAGACAAATTATACATGTACGGGAAGCTATACCAACCAGAACACAACTCATCTGCTCTTAAGTCTTGAAATATCAATGAAACGCGATAAGAAGCGTGTTTCCAAGACCCTTCTCAGAACTTCTATATGGCTTGAAACGGGAATTACCGAGTACGGATTAATGACGTCACACGTGCGAGTCCCCCACCTAGAGCGTAGAGCGAGACGTATACAACTGTGTATTAAAACCCTCACAAGAAGTTCCGCAATTCAAGTTTGGGCGTTTATATCTCTCATGTTACTTTATTACCGTTCATGAGTTTGGTATGATTGGAAGGCTTGTATTCCCCACTTTAAACTGATATGACATTTGCCATGAATATGTTATTATGGAATGCGCATGACACCCGAATATGGGGCAAAGTCAAAAGTAAAATGTTGCAAAATGCATTGATAAAACAACAGTGTACCCTCCTTTTGTTGTGAGAACGGTGTTATGAATAATGTTCAGTCGGTCATGCGTGAATGTCAATGGCGTTTTATCATTTTTTTTAAGGATGAAATATACCTTTATTATTTTGAGGTGGTGCAATAACGATTGTTTGTGTTGCTAGGAAGATGTAGTGTGTTTTATTGACTGATTGAGAAATTATCATTATGTTTGACCATATTAATGCTTTTTGCAAGATTTCACTTTTGACTTTGTAATGCACATTCCATGATAAAAAATGTCATATTATTGTGAAGGGGAGAATACAAGCTTTCCAATTGTAACACATTTATGAACGGTAATACAGTAATAAGGGAGATATGAACGCTCAAACTTGAATTGCGGAACTGTTTGTGAGGGTTTATAATACAGACTTCACATGACACGAACTTACGCCAGCTGATGATGGAAGTGGAATACAAATCTCTCGAAAACAGCTAATTACATTTTATTATTGCGTATAAAGAATATTCCATTATACTTGAATCATGCAAATAGATTTGTCTACCCTTCTATGTCGTGTAATTTCCCGAGATGTTTTCGTAAACATGTTAGCCTGGCAGCTAACGCAGAGTGAATATTGTTGGTGACTATTGTTCAGGTTATGTATATAGACATGACAGTGAATCTTGAGCACACCTTTGCATTTTATGATGTCATGCAGTTCAAATAACGGTGCATATGTAATTAATATTCTCAATTAAATAGTACTAGTAGTAGAAGTGTTTTTAGTGACTTTACTGAAGAATGAATTCATGGTATTTTCCGTCTCGTCCTATTCATTCTGTCCCTCCTACATCCCCATCATCATCATCATAATCAAAATCATCATCATCATCATCATCATCATCATCATCATCATCACTATCACTATACCAATGACATTATATTTTGTGGAGCTGTTTACATCAACTTTGATGTCTACATTTAGTAGCAGTTCCTCCTGAAGATCAGGCATTGTGATGAGAATACTTAGCGTTCGGGTGGTATACACATACACCTACAGTACACAAAGCCCACGGGCTTGGGAGCGCTCTCATGCACTCTTCACACATGTGACGTCATTAATCGTGCCCCCACACAGCGGGCTGACCAAGGGCGAATAACGGGTCGAAATTTCATCACTTTAGATTGCAGATTAATCAATTCTGTGACAATTTTTGACAAAATATATATGAATTATTAGGAAGAATTTAACATTTCCTTTGCGATGATGCCAAAATTATTTAGGTTACAAGCATTTTTAAACCTTCGCTCAGGAATGCGTGGTGTAAAATAGTAATATCACTAAATATTACGTTTGTGATGAACCAGGTTTTCAAACAAAACCTGATAACGGTTTCAAAGCGAGTCGTCTGATAAATTCTCACCGAGTTTGCGCGATAATTAGCGATGTCAGTTGCCAACACGGGATAGTTCCGGGGTTGCATAATGTAATTAACGACTTAAATGTGGATACCGCATCTAATATCTATTGCATGGGATTAGTTTACATGACCGCAACAAATGATCCGTTAGCATCAATTATACTGCACGCACGATCTGTATCCAGATATATTATCACTCTAATTAACACGGCTTGAAATAGAAACCTCACACTATCAAGATAGCTTTTCTTTGCAATTAGGGCCTATAATAACATCGAAGTAATCTGAAGTAACCTATGTAATTTGTATCATAAATATATGTAATTGATACGAGCTTGTGATTATATAACAAGCACTAACATACGGGTACTTGCTCTTTGTAGTAACACGTAACAGGTCTCATGCAACTTTGACAGTACGTACACATAATGTTAAATAAAACCTATTGTGTTATTTTGACATAAATAATTAGTATAATCGGACGGAACACTGGCTTTATCATCATACTCACGAAATAAGGTAACGTTGTAACACACAGGAGAAAGACCTGTATAAGAAACAAAATAATGAACAACAATATTAATTAGATTTACATATTTGCATTAAAACACTGTACACATTTAGCTTAGTGCATTTGAAATAATTCTCACATTCAGTTTAAACAGATTTATGGACGATGATAGCAACATAATGTCAAATGATAACATAACGGATTCATATGCAGAAACGTTCTTTACATGACTTCGATTTCTGAGCAAAATTTTGAGCAGGAAAATGTACTCACAGTTCACATGCACTATGAAGGTCAATTATTTAAATTATATTAAATAGAATAAACAATCAACAGTCAAACCTGTTTAACCACCCACTGGAGACACAATAAGTGGTATTCTTGGACAGATGGCCTTTATAGACAGGTTCGTTTGAATGGCTACTGTGTTGAAGCGTCAATTATAGTTATATCGATATGAAATGAAATAAAAACAAATAACAGTCAAACCTGTTTATAAAGACCACCCACTGGGGACACATTAAGTGGTATTTTGGACAGGTGGTCTTTATAGACAGGTTCATTTGAATGACAACCCTGGTGAAGAGTCAATTATAACTTGAATTATATGAGATACAATAAACAAACTACAGTCGAACCTGTTTAGAAAGACCACCCACTGGAGACACAATAAGTGGTATTTTTGGACAGGTGGTCTTTATAGACAGGTTCATGACAACATGTCGAAGAGTCAAGAATAACTTTAATTATATAAAATACGATAAACGAACTACAGTAAAAACCTGTTTGGAAAGACCACCGGCTGGAGACACACAAGTGGTTGTTTTTGGATAGGTGGTCATTATACACAGGTTCATTTGCATGACAATAATGTTGGAGAGTCAATTCATTATTGAAATGATATATAAAAAAAACAAAAAACAATCAAACCCGTTAATAAAGACCACCTATATAGAGGAGAAACAACAAGTGATCTTTTTGGATATAGGTGGTCACTATACACAGCTTCATTTGCAAGACAATTATAATGAAGAGAATGAAGAATAGCAGTCTTTATACGCAGTTGGTCTGTATAGACATATGGTCGCAAGAGCAGGTTGCATGACTGTATTATAACATGTACTTACTGCATTTAATATGAGTATGGTATCCCCAACTTGCTCAAAGCCAGCGAAGACCCTGTGATAAACACAAATATACAAATTATTATAAAAGTGTCAATTTAAAACTTAATTACTATACAACCACAAGTGTAAATAAAAACACCTGTTTCTGCAAACATAACTTCTTAAAGCCTGTTCTCGTTATTTTACAAGGTTTTTTTTCGTACTTTCATGAAGTTACATATAAAGTATTTATGTGTGCGCATCAAATTTAATTTCGATTTAGAATGTTAAGCAAGTTTAATAGTTGAATTTTGATTGAGGGCTGGAGTTGGAAATAGTACTCCCTCCCGCCACTCCGCTCTTCCCCCATAACCGGTCGCACCGTCACCACATCAGTACCCCCCCCCCCCCCCCCTATTCCCCTTCCCCCAAAGTACTTAAAATTCGCCACTCTGTATAATACATTATGTTCAATCACAGAGTAACAATAAAGAATCTGGGTACAGTGTCCCTTATCTATACGCTCATCACAGGATGTACTCAGTTACGCGATGATTGAATTATCACAATGGTATACGCAACATGTGTAACGTCTGTCATAAAATGACGGTTTATTCTTGCATTGGACCTACTAATAGGTCCATGTTCTTGGTATACAGTGTACATTTAAAGGGATAGTTGAGTTTTGGTATAGAGGGCGCTACACAAAATAATTTGTTGTGAGATAGTGAAAAACTGAGTGTCAAATTAGAAAGAGCATACAATTTTGATGACAGAATAAACTTTATTTGATCAAAATCGGTTCAGAAATGGCTGAAATATCCATAAACATAACCATTTGTAATAATATTGTGCATGGGGCCCCACATTTATTCGGTTACAGTCCGTTATTCCGAAGGTTCGGAATAACGAACCCGATTTCATTTTAGGAATAGCGAACCTTCGGAATAACGAACCTCCGGAATAACGAACCTTCGGAATAACGAACCCGATTTCATTTTAAGAATAGCGTACCTTCGGAATAACGAACCTTCGGAATAACGAACCTTCGGAATAATGCAACAAATGTTCGGATTAACGAACCCTATTTCATTTTCGGATTAACGAACACTCAGGTATAGGAAATTTGCGTGTTCGGAATAACGAACCTTCGGAATAACGAACCTTCGGAATAACGACCCTTCGGAATAACGAACCGCACCCCATTTATTCGATAATTTTGAACCAGCCGTTAAAATTTGTTTTTAAATGCTTCCTCTTTTCGAAATTTACCAAAGAGGTTTTTGAATAGTTCTTTATTATCTCTCTATCTAAACACTCACAGAACATCACATGCACAATATTTTATTTTAAATGGTTGTAACCAATGAGTTTATAGAGAGCGCCCTACTGAGTTTTAGCATGGTGGAGTTACAACTATTAGTTTGTAATCTCAAAACTGTACTCTCTTTACCAAAACTCAACTATCCCTTTAAGTTGTAATAATGGTTTGTTACATAAGCCATTTTCCTTTTATATTTACATTCACGAAAATATCATAACATGGTTATTTTATTTCATCGTTCAATACAATACACAAAAAGTCATTATAATAAAAAGTATACAAAACATTTTTTTGTTTTACAGAAATGGAAACATGCATGTTCACGTTAACATAAAATAAATACATATTTATAGAAGTTAATCACTAGAAAATAACTAACACAAATACACGTCTGTGTTAAAAAGCATTTAAACACATTAATTAATGATATACACAAACTTCATAAAATATCTCATGACTCACCAGCAGTGTTGCTGCCACACCGCCCACAACATGGCGAACGTCACTGCATACACTACGATGTTTCCAAACTCCTCCGATAGAATACTGCGCAAACTCTGAAGTGAAATGAATGCCATCGTTTTTAAATGTTTAATTACGTGAAACAAATCTGAACTACAAGATCGAAATTATGTAATGTTAATGCTGATTTGTTAATTATACTGTTTTATTGTAATATAGTAGTATTAAAGGGACTTAGTAACATTATCCAAATCCTCAAAACTTACTTGGAACTCTAGTGGTTCTCTTATACCTTGTCATATTCATATTCACAATAAAAGCACGGGACAGGTTTCGGTTTTTCAAATTTCCCTTTCGTTAAAAAGATATTTACGATTAAAGTGTTCAGATGTTAAATTGTCTACGGGATAATTTAAGCCGTGTACAAAGTAAGTGCAATGAGTTAGTGAATATCACTTTGCATTTTTGCTCATATCTCAGCCAAAAAACATCCATTTAATGTGAAATGTTCACACATTACTTTGTGGACATAACAGATCACACCATTACACATTTTATTAATCACTCATCACTTTTTGCACTTGCCAACATAGTTACTAAATCCCTTTAAGCTATAACGTCGATCACACATTCTAAATTTGAATATAAAATAGGCCTTGGGAGGACAACATTTATTTCCTGCACGTATCCAAAATAAGAAAATGTATTCAATTTCCAGATTATTTGGAAAATATAATTTACACCTTTTATTTTATTTTATAAAATATTGAATTCCAGCATGGGGCTTATTAATTGAAGACAAACGTGGAAGGCTTTATTAGGGGAATTAATGGTACAGGAAAGGGTTTTTGGAAGTTAAAACACCCGACACCTAACAATGCGTTACCATATCAACTACTTTAAGCATTTAAACAACAATTTAATATTTTGGGTGGTTGAGGGATGGGGACCGACGGGTTGCAGCAGCAAACAAGCGCCCACATCATAATATTGAAGAGCTTTCTCCCAAAAGGCGCTATATCCACGTTTTCAGCTTTCGAGGAAAACATGTTTCTTTGCCCAACTTTGTACACGTGCCTATGGGAATATGAAAATTGAACTTTCTATATTTTGATTTTGAGTGAGTAATTTGTCGTAAAATGTGGATTCCTAGATAGCTACGTAGCTTATAAATTAGATATATCGTTAACTCACTTTTTATGGAAAGTGGATTTAGCGCCTTTTGGAACTGAGCTCGTAGATCAGTTATGTAATCATGTGAGAAGAATGCATTGCGTTTTAAGAATGAAACATATGTTACCGGATGTTTGATAGACATAATCCAAATGCCCAATTAATTAGCGCAGATGACTATTATTATTCACAGACAAATAAACTGTTGATTAATAGCGGCCAAAGCCTCTGGGTATGAACATTGTTCTTTATTGGATTTTTAAGATAAATAATTGTGTTGAAATGTAAAATGTATTCCCCAAAGTTTCAGTAATAATACCAACAAAGGAAAAACTACGTCCTGGAATGAACAATTGATAAGCTGAGACCAAATTTCAATAGAATTAAATTGAATTTACAAAGTTATATTTATTCCCCACAACATGCAGGTACACCTGGATTAACACCGTACATTAACATGAGTTTGATATTTAAACTACATTATACAACTACTAACTACAAATATTATGAGAATTAATGTAAAAATACTTGAAGATGATACTAATGTAAGACGAAGTAGGGTATAATCAGCTATCACACTATAAACAAGATAATTAGTAATCTTACAAAATATTACACAGGAAATTTCAATGGAACTATTTTTTACTTTAACCCAAATGTAATTCCCGCGCTTTTTAAATTACAATTACAGATGTAATTGACAGGAATGTACCCTTCCTCCCCCAACCCCCCCCCCCCCCCCACAACAACAACATCAAACAAACAAACAAACAAACATACAACAACAAAAAATAACAATTAAAATGCATGGGCAACATGGCGGCTGATAAATATGTCGCATATAAAAGCCTATGAACTAAAGGTGAAAACACTATACCGGTAAAATAGTGTATGGATATTCAGAAAGTGATTTGGGTACTTACGTATGATATGTCATATCCATTTACTGAAGTGGTGAGCGGGAAGACCTGAAATGAAAAATGGTAAACTATTTTAGATGAGATGCAATTCAATAAAAATTTGTATGTGCAAAGTTCCGATCGATGTATAATATTTTGTTTTATTGAATAACAACACGAAATAAAAAAATAAAAAAAAAACATACCCGGCGCGTACAGAGCCGACTCGACCCGATCCGACTGGTTTTCAGCCGGATTAACTCAGTATGCGTTGCCTCAGGACTTCGGTTTTGCCCGTCAAGAGCCAGTCGGACGTCATTCGAGGCCGATTCAACATATTGGATCGGCTCCGACTGAGCGAAACTGACTATAGCCTGACTGAAAACCAGTCGGAGCGGGTCGAGTCGGCTATGTGTGCGCCGCGGGCTGGGGCATGGTAAGTGCGACGGACCAATCGACATGATGCAGCACTTTAAGGTAAGTTCAAACATAGGGGCAACTGGAGGGATAGACCTGTATAATGATATCACATTTCACGTTTAAACTTGTCCGAAAGTTGAGAGGGGGGAGGGGGGGGGGGGGGGCTAGGGCAGTCAGGAATGACATCTCTGCCATCCTGTTTTGTTTTTGTGCGTAGTCACTGTTACAATGTAAGACGGAGAGGCATCAAGTGAGAATGGGGATTATCTGGCAATTACAACGTATCCATAACATTGAACAAAGTATAATTGATCGTTTACATCGTATAGTATCCAGCGTATTTCCTGAGATATATAAGTAAATCCGATTCGAGGAACTGAACGATTTAACGCAGCAGCGCTCCAACAAAGAAGTATGCATTCATTATTTAACATTCAACAGACTTTTTAAAGATTTCGTTACCCTTTGTTCCGATGCTGATGTGAAAACGGCGTCCCATAATCCGTCAAACATGCAATGTCATTACCATTTGTCTTTCTTTCTTTGTATGTCGTCATATCGAAGAAAAGTATCAATCATCTCATTCATACATTAGTGAGAGCAACAATGCAGTTTAAAATGAACAATTGAACAGAAAGTAAATCAAATTAAATGTTTCCGTTTTGTGTTTGCACGGTCACCTTGCTTTCCTTTTCTAACTGACATGATATATTCAAGGTGTTCAAGAAAATACATTTACTTTTGTTTATCCGTGTCTTTCTTTTGTAATTTCTTCATCAGTGTGCATAGGCTGTTTGAAATCATTCGCAAATAGTATATATCTGAAAATGGTTACAGTAACGCTGTTCGAGAATAATCTTAACCCTCTTCCTATGTCTCAAAAATGTCTGTCATTACAGGAAAATAGCAATATTGTGTTGAAATTGAGACACTACTCCTGTCAAATTACAAGCACTATGTGGACCAAGCGATACATAGGCCTACCGACTTAAGATTAACCTTTAAGATATAGAACCCAGCTATTTAGTACCAACCATGTCGGAATTTATACAACACATTTTGATGTTTATGTTTTAAAGGAAATTTATGGGTTTGAATATTAAATCAACAGTTAATCCCATTTATAAACACGCTTAAATATATCCCATAAGTAAGCTATACACTTTATTATCAAGATGTCCATCATTCTCTTCATTTTCAAATAATCTCAACATTTTTCTCACATAAAAGTAGTGAGTAAATAGTCAAATATGTTTCTTTGTTTCTTAAACAAATATATAATACATTAGTATATTTTTAAGAAACAAAGAAACATATTTGGCTAATAACTCGCTATTTTCATATTGTTCGTAACTAGTGAGCAAACAAGAACTCACACGATACCATGGATGTTTGCCAATGACATGTTGGATTTCACTTTTTATAACTAGAAATGTAATTTTAGGTAAAAATATGATACGTATGCGTCACACTTTCTTGGCTTTGGCCACCTATGAACCAAAAATTGAAATAGAATGTTAATCTAAACCTTTTTGTTTAGAAGAATGGTCTTTACATCACTCATTTGATTATTTACGTCAGTTGCACATGTTAAGTGAATTATGTTTGTATTCTATTTGGCGCTTCATCAAGTGAGAAGCAAACTTATTTTGCTCATTTTTTAAAAGAGAATGTAACAAAATGAAAATAAACCATATGATGAAGGTCTATTGTCACCATTGAACTGTCATCATTTAAATCATTGGTTACGTCAATTGCGCATCTTCAGTTAATAATGACTTATTTATTTTTATGGCGAGGTATCAATAAATAACGCATTTCTGACTAGTTTTCTAAAATGATAAAAACAAAATATACAAATGTGAACAAACATAACAATCTTCGTTGCACATTTTGGATATCAACATTTTGGAGCGGAAAATAATATCCCATTGGCTTAATAAAGATTAACGACCTAGAAATCATATTCCACTTTCAGGATAATGTTAATACTTTCTTTTAATCACACAGGTGAAAACGTAAATAACTAAATAGTGATAGGTGACACGAATTACAGGCGTATAAATTTGAATAATATTATAGCAGTGTAAGTCACACAAACAGAATTTATGGACAATTATATGCCTACATTACTTAAACGTTTATGGTTAATAATATTGTTTTCCTGACAAAGAACAGACTTTCTATACAGCTGTCAATGGTCCGGTATACGCAAGCAACAATATAATATTATAGCCATCGGACGAGTCATTGTGCAACACATCTATCATTGTTGTGTTGAACAGCAAAAGGTAATTAAATAGAGGAACTAGATTATGTAGTTACAGTAGTACACTGATGACAGTCACTGGTCCAGCTGCGTAAACATCTTAACACAACATAATAATTGTCGTACTATTATCATAAGGAACTATCCAAGAATACTAGATTGTATATCAAAGTCTACGAAAAATTATTGTGACATTCACAATTGCTGATATCGTATCTTGTCTCAGAGACGTATATGAACCTCCTTTGTAGTGGAATGCTCATTGATCATTTACCTCCACCACTCAATTCACCAACAACTGTATTTACAGGCATTTATGGTTCTACATTAAACTAAATACTATTTAACTAAATAGATTCGGGTGTGAATAAGAAGGGCGTTAACGCAATTATTGTTTGTTGTTGTTAAATTTGGTTCTGCACACCAATCTCTAGGTCAGATTTTTCTCTATAATTATGTGATGCAATACATCCATATACATTCTATAAACCAAGACCAACAAAAATACAAGGAGAGCTGAATTTGATTTATTCAAGACTCTCAAACTCGAAAACATGATTGTATCCGAAGAACAGAAAGTGACTTAGCGCCCTTGTCGTTCTCAAACGACGTCGTAGGTTTCTCTTACCGCAGATACGAGGCACAGGGCGAAGACGAGGTCGGTGTAACCGCCCAGCTTCTCGATCGGGACGAACTCGTGGTGCTCCTGGTCGATCTCCAGTCTGGTCGCGATCGTAGTACTGCTGGGAATTCTGAGCTCGATTTCATGGTCTTCGTCATCGTCCACGTAACCCTTCTCGATGTCTATCTCCTCGTCATCATCGTCTTCGTAAATCCTTTCGACCTCCATCGTGGTGACGAGGTTTACAGTGTCTCCATTCGATGCCTTATTATTAGCGCTGTCGTTTTCCATTGTTTTGTGTTTATATCACCACAATTTATGTTTCTTGTGTGAGTATCACCTCTTTTTTGTCTCTGCTAGAATCAAGAGCTGAATTTTTCCTCAGCTCCCATTGTTCTACAGAGGCTAGTATCGTCGATAACGAGTTTCAGAAGTTGTGTAATTTACTCTCTAAATTGACGTCTCTATAGATCCATGATTCCCGAGGTATCTAAAAAGTATCCATACGTTGCGCCAAGTTTATTGTGATGGGATCACAACCACCTCCACTTGCCAACAATAGCTGTAAAGAATCAAAAGTGCATACAACGCAAGATTACATCATTGACAATGCAATATACACTTGACATTGTTCCAAATTAATGATATCCAAGTTCCACTTTCGCTGTCGAAACTGATTATGAGTTACGCAAATACCTTAAAGTCTTAAGAGTAAAGATGGCGGAGATGTTAGCTCGATACGAATTCTATTTCTCAGGCATGTCTGATTGTTATATCCAATACGAGCTGAAGCCGCTGTTGAATGTTTAAAGGATGTTTGTTTGATATCGTCCAATATAAATAACGTCCAAGTGTAGCGCTTTGATCTACAGTGCCTAGCCTAAAATGCTTTGCAAAGCATATGAATGATGGTCAGGTCTTGGCTGCGACCTGATGCGAAAAAGAGTAAACGCGTCCTGATTTTAAAAAGGGTGCCTTTTGTCTGGATGACACAATGTAACAGAATTGCGGAAGTGCTTTTGGGATTGTCCAATATTAATTACGTCCAAGTTGCGCACTGATCTGCAATGAGCAGCCAGCAATGTGTCAAGGCCTTGCAGAGGCTCTACATTTGAGTAGGGTCCAGGCTGCGAGCTGAAGTGTATAAAGCGTCTGATTTGTCTGGATGAGACAATGTTACGCGCTTTTAATAGCGTCCAATATTAATAGCGTCCAATATGAATAGCGTCCAATATTAATAGCGTCCAAAATTGCTCACTGATCTACGATGAGAATCCTACATAGTTTCAAGGCTTTCCAGAGGCTTTCAATGTTAAGAAGGTCCAGACTGCGACTAGAAGTGTAAAGAGTAAAATGCGTGATCGTCATAAAAAAGTTCCTCTTTATTAACCTGTTCCCGCCGCCGGAATGGAATAATGTCCACATGGTTCATCCACGAATCACCATGTTCACGTTCGCAATAAGGTAAAGTCCGGGCTGCATCCTAACTAATGTGTAGATTGTACAACGCGTCTTGTTTTCAAAAGTGCCTACTTATTAACCCGCTCTCACCAGAACGGAGCAATGTCCACAAGGTCTATTCGTATGACACTAGGTTTAAATGTTCGCAATGGGTTAGCGATTCAAAGGTTTTTCAGAGGCTCTGAATGTTAATAAGGTCCAGTCCGCGAAGTGAGATGTGTGGAGAGCACAACGCGTCTTGATTTCAAATGTGCCTCTTTATTCATTAACCCTTTCTCGCCGGAATGATGCAATGTCCACAGGGTTCATACACGTCACACAAGGTTCATGTTCGCAAAGGCTGAAGTGATTCAAAGCAGATGTATCGTCCCTCAAGACCAGCTGTGTTCCTGTCAATCACAATCAATAAAGGACTGGGCAGTCGATGATGATGTAATCATAACATCACGTAGTGGTTAGTTAGGTCAAGATCGTAACTAACTTTGGGACATTGCCAATAGTGAACCATACAGGGGTGAACGCCGAATACGCGACATAAAACACTGACAGAAATTTAGACCCAGTCCGTGGTTGCATGAAAACTGTCAGCGGTATAGAATGTGTCATCAACTTCGATTCGAAGACTGAATTATGATTATATCCAGAGAGATAAAAGTATGATCACAAACATTTCACAACTTTCCCCTGAACTGCCCTCACTATCTTAGCCCGGAGTAGGCCCTAGTATTACAGTACGGTGAATCACCCTCTAAACGTGTACGCCAATGACGTGCACGTACGCAACTTAGACTGAGGGAGGAGGCGGGGCTTCGGAAATGTTTAGCCCCTCCCACTCTTGCACTCCGAGTCGAGTAAGGTCATCTATCTACGTACATAATTATGGAAAGCACCGTTTGAACACAAACACAAAACAAACAAAACACAAACAAACGTACAAACAAACACACAAACAGGCAAACAATCAACAACAAACAAACAAACAAACACGAACACTTATGGTAGGGACGTAGTCAATTTCGATTTCCCCACCACCTATCATGCCTGTATAGGGTGGAAATGGAAAAAGAATGCCACCAGTATAAATGGAGTTGGCCTCTTTCTTCCCCTTTATCTATGCCATTATACTTGCATTAAAAAAAGGGATCTAGTAATTATTTCAAAATCCCCAAAACGTACTTAGACCTCTAGTGGTTCTCTCATACCTAATTGTATATTCGTATCGTATTTAATAGAAGCATTGAACATGTTTTGGTTTGCCATATTTCCCTTTTGTTCGAAATATATTTACGATTGAAGTGTTCGTATTTGTAATTATCTACTGGATAATACCAACTATGTTAGTGCAATGCGTTAACTAATATCACTTTGCATTTAAGCGCATTACATGGTTATAATTATGGCATTCACTTACCCGTAAATCTTCACACATGACTCAGATATGACACATCAAAGTACATAAATACATATTTTTTTATCAACCCTTCTTCACTATTTGCACATGTCAACAAAGATGCTAGATCCCTTAAAGACCCGCCCTTGTCTGAGAATCATATTGTGACGGCAGAACAATTTGCACCTAAACACTTGGGAGACTAAACCCTGTCATCAAGTCGATACTCACACTGTGCTGGTTAACACAGGACGTACGGGCACATCCACGTGCCTATCAACATGCACTACGTATCGTGTCATAACACGGATATTATCCCTTATTGCTAATAATAATGTTGTCGTTTTTTTTTTTTTACAATAGCCTTGTTGTAATAATACCGTTGATATTGGTTTTTTGTGTATAATACTACATTTTTGTTGGCATACAAAAAGGATAGGAGTTGCACATGGTAATGAGTAATCGGCACTGCAAGTTTTGTTACATCTCGGAGGCTAGCTGCTTCGAAAAAAAAACATACCAACAACGATGTATAACAAGAAATATTAAAATGCTCGAAACTGGGTAGTTTCCGAAGTGGGATAAAGCTTGTGTGAGAAAATCGGTTAAACATCAGCAGCAATATCATAACACTCACAACCCAATAGCTTGTTGAATCTTGATAGTGTCTTAGGATCCCATGTGCATTTTTGTATGTGTTTCAGCTTTTACTACTTTTTTCTTAGTCACAACTGGATAATACACGTGATGATATATGTTCGTTTCTAAAACCCGTACAGGTGCTAATCATAATGAAAGAATAGCAGAGCAGAGGTGTTGATTAAAACGTTAACCTCAATTCACCCTTTTAAAGGGATCTGGTAGCTTTGTTGACATGTGCAAATAGTGATGAATGGTTGATAAAATGTGAATTGGTGTGCAGCTCTGATATATCCACTGAGTAATGTGTGAACATTTAATGAACATTTTACAACAAGGTATACAAGAACCACTAGAGTTCTTTATAAGTTTGTTGATTTTGACAATTGTACTCCAGGGATCTATAGAAACTGTGTTGGCAAGTGCAAAAATCGATGAATGATCAAATGTGTATTGGAGTGATCTGATATGTCCACAAAGACATTTCATATCTGAACACTTCAATCGTAAATATCTTTTGAACGAAATGAAAATTTGAAAAAAAAACGAAACCTGTCTCGTGCTTTTATTGTTAATATGAATACACCACTAGAGTTCCAAGTAAGTTTTGAGGATTTTGACAATTTGACTAGATCCCTTTAATATATAGGATAATATACATTCATGTTTGCATCATCATGATAGTCTAGACGCCTGGCGCTTCCCTCTTTCACACGCGTTCGTTGAGTTGATAATGTAAATTATGTTTGATAAGTGCGATCAGGTAGATACGATAACGCTGGGTGACTATGCGTGAACTGAATGACCCTCGTGATGAAGCACCAAACGCAACACAGACCTAGGAAATAAGCCTTAACACAAATAGGTTACCTTAAAGTGAAATCAGTAAAGTGTCTATCTCCACGAAAATTACTTGGAGCTTCCACATTTCTCTTCTACCGTTTGTTTGGCTTATGGTAAAAGAAGAATAAAATAGGGTTAGATTTTTTTTAAATGCCCCTTTAGTATGACGATATCTATCATTGATAATCATTCAGCTCAAGAGCGTTAATGAACGGTCATAAACCTCATACACGTTATACTGTAATTCGTTGTAAAAGCTGAGACGCAAATTTTCGCTTTTTTAACAAGGAAAGCAGTGTTCTTTTTCAATGAAACTTTCACCCATCATTTGGACATATTTTACAATGATTTGGGTATAGGATTAAAGTCTCAAATGTAATTTTGGGCAATATCTGACACTTTACAGGTGCACCTTTAAATATGAATTAAGAAATTGTGTATATCATAAACTTCTTTTGTATGATTATAATTTGCAGTTATTATAAACACGGTAACTGGTTATTTTCCATTGCGATTGTACGTTCTCCCTCCTTCTAACCGAATGCATGAAGTATCTCTAGTGGCATAAACTTTTTAAAGCTTCGTTTTTTACATTCACGATTTTGAGGTCGCTAATGATGAAAGAAATGAAGGAAAATCATATTTATTAAAGAAAGATGTTTTATTTATAATTGTATGGTTGACCAAAAAGGAAAACGATTTGGTGAAGTACATGAACAGGATTTAATAATACTATTAAGGAGTTCTTCTAATACGTTTGGTTTGTGGTTTCACCATGTAAGAAGAGAGAGGATAGGAGAGTCCTGAGAAGGACTGTTTGTATTCTTTCTAGGATAGTCCTAAAAAGGACTGTGGTAGTCCT
>JBAMJV010010520.1:0-12500 GCA_037951105.1 Echinarachnius parma | reverse complement strand
AATTATATCTCAATTAAATATTTCTGAAATGCATCGCCTATGGTTCTTTTGCGTTTTCTAGCATTGCTCTCGGTAATAGCAACAACGTATGTTTTATTTCTTAAAGATTTTCAAAAAAAGTCAATATTAATCATCGGTTATTTTCAGTATTTTATATTCGGATCTGTAAAATATAAAAATGGAAACAATATATCTGACAATTTGTTTTACTTCGAGATTGTACAGACCTAAACGATAATACTACATTACGCCTATTCATTATTACCCGGGCTGGCAAACTTAATAAAGGCAGATATACATAAGAACTTGCTAGAACTTTGTTAGGAAACCATGCCAGCCAAGGACATCAAAAAATGAACTCATTTGGTCGACATGATGCAAACATTTACTGAGACAGAGGAGAAAATTAAAGGGTATCACCACCCAAAAATAATATTCTTATAAATGAAAGGTAACATCTTTAGTAGTCCATTCCATCAACAAGTTCACAAAAATATGTTTCCAGAAAAGAAAAAAATATAATTGGAAAACGCATCACCATTCTAAAGCATGCAATCATGGGTCTGCATGTACGAAGACTACTTTGTCCAGAGCGAACGAATCGTCCGGGATTCTATTGTCTCCAAACGTACGCGTGAATAGCATTGGCGAACTCGCAAATGTTTGGCCCGTACGGAACCAGGAAAATAATAGTGGTTCCGTAAGTGGTGGAAATTAATTGCTTTGTTTATGAATTACACAAACCTTTGTAAAGTGTTGGGTATCTTATTTGATATTACAAAACGGTACCAAAACATATAATTATGTGTTGTTCTTTGCCTGGTGGTCCCCTTTAATCTTCTGCTAAAATTAGGGAAGCGCCCCTCCCAACCCTAAGATAAACTATTTTCTCTTGATCTAATTGACCTATATTATATTCTGAGACGGGTTGAAAACAGGTCATATAATTTGCTTTTGGATTCAGAAAAGGTCTCTGACATCCTCAAGACAGGAGATACACGATTCATGCGCTACACCCCTAACAGCCATAACTAGTTGATAGATTGAAAGGGTGCGTCGGGGCAGGTAAAATGACAGCTATTAAAACACGCGTTAAAGTTATTGTTACGTAAAGAGGGCGTTTTGTACAATATTGCTCATCTAGACGACGACGATGATGATCATGATCATGATCATGATCATGAGCAAACTTAAAGGCCTCCCCCTCTTCAAACAGGACAAATAAGTATTAACAAATAAGCCGAGATATGCCTTGTACAATGGCTCATTGACTTCGGATCCTTGGAGACGGGTTTGGGAGAATACCTGGTTACTTTGCTGGAAGTGTAATGCTGATAACCTATCGTGTCGTAGTGGAAATGCCATGTAGACAATTATCACAATTTTGAAACACAAGTGAAATGTTTAATAAATTGCAACCTCATCATCGAATAAAGGCCATCAGATGTTAAAACTCTAATTCGTTCATTGTATCATTACTCCTCAGAAAGTTAGTAGGGCTTTTCTTAAAAATGCCACGTGATCGTCGAAACAAATAGGCTTTTCATCATTCCTGCGTGTCCTTTACCGATTTAGCACCAAGACTATACAGGGTGGCCCAGAAATAACGGAACGGGGTGCTTGCTATAATGAAGACACATGATGCCCGTCATAGCAACTAGTAACGTTCAATGCGTGCGCCTTTTTATATTATAGTTACTCTATGGTTAGTACCCCTTCTTCTCTATACTATACACTGCTGAACGCACACTCACAATGGCGCACGGTTGAACGTTACTCGATGCAGTATGGCGGGCATCATGAGTCTTTAGTATGGCAAGTACCCCGTTCCGTTATTTGTGGGCCACCCTGTATATGTCTGGTTGAAAAACTCATAAATCATATTGAATTTTTACTTTTCCGCTTGGCTTCATATCAACAAAATATGACCTTTGCTTGTACATGTATAATTATTATTACAAAAAAGGTACACCATTATGGATATTGCATTGACAATATTCCGCCCTAAACCACAAAAATATCAAATGACAATAAAATAAGCACCTGTTAAACAAGGGAACAATCAACATCTGAGTTATATAAAGTATTTCGTGAATATGTTGACGATTACAAATATTACATTTGCCATGAACAAAATTGCGTTTGAAAACAAACTACATAAGAAATTATTTGTATACCTGTACAATTTTGTAATTCGTGCCAAACACAATGGCCCGTATTCACAAAGGAGGTTTGTAGGAGGTTTGTACAAACCATGGATCAAACCGTGGTTTACATCTATGGAATGCCAATTGTAAACTGATGGAGAGAGAATGTAAATTCCTTACTTGTTAACAATGTTGATGGTACACATTCTCTCTCCATCAGTTTACAATTGGCATTCCATAGATGTAAACCTCGGTTTGAACCATGGTTTGTACAAACCTCCTTTGTGAGTACGGGCCATTCATGTTATGCATTGCAGACCCAGCATGATCCGACTACAGTCTACAAGTGGCCATTAGCGGACAAATTAAATGCAATTGGACATAGTGATATCCCAATTTAATCATGTTAATCCTCCACACATGCTGCCCCCTTGTAAGTTGTAGCAAAGCCCGCACGAGGAACGTAAATACGGTGGTATAACCAGGTTCCCTCTAGTCGGAGGGGAAGGGGAGAAGGGGGGGGGGGGGGGGGGGTGTAAAGAACGGGGACATTGTTACACATGAAAGATCAGCCATACAGTGTCAAGGGTAATCAAAAGGTGAATTTGGTGCTAAATGTATGTATTTTGTCATTATTATTTTTTTTTTTCCACGAGGCATGCAAGTTAGGGGACGAAAGTAAGGTGGGATCTGGGGGGTATTCCCAACTGGAGTTCGAGCAATACCCCAATTGCCACCATATGCTACATCGCTGCACGATTGAACGAACTCAGGATGGTCTTGAGGTTGTTCTTGACTAATCCCTCGGATATCCCCAATGAGCCCGTTTAATTTACCGCTTATCCTGTCTGCAAAACCCCCTTCCCCGACTCCCATAATGCACCTTACGTGCCCCCTGCGAAGCTCATCCGTTTGCCCGTCATGCCCAATTTCCGCTTCCTTCCCATCACACATCCAGCATGTCCGGCGCCTTTACCCCCTGAACAAGAGGCCCGGGGACTTTTATAGTCCCTTGACATGAAACTCAATGGAAGGAATAATATCATAAATATAAATGTATATACAGCCAGCCTTACTTATATAGTTCTACCCCCCTTTAACAGTGCACATTGCACCTTACGTACGTACCCCCTGCGATGCTCACCCGTATGCCCGTCATGCTCAATTACCCGGCCGCTGTATTCCCATCACATATCTAACATGTCCGGCGCCTTTATCCCCTGGACGTAAAAATCAATGGAATGAAAAAAAAAATGATAATTAGAAATATAATTTTATATTTAGCCACCCAGATTTTGATAGTTCTGCTCTCCCATAACACCGCTTCCTTCCTTTCACACAATCCAACATGTCTTTGGGGTGTTTCACAACGATTCTAAGTTGAACGATTCGCAGTTGGACCTGCAAATTATAGAGAGCCGTTAGTTGCTTTGTAAAATTGTTGAAATGTGTGGTTTGTTTAAAGGGATCTAGTAACTTTGTTGACATGTGCAAAAAGTGATGAATGGTTGATGCAATGTATATTGTTGTTATCTTATATGTCCACAGGGTATTGTGTGAAAATTTCAAGTCAAATGGACATTGTATGGCCAAGTAATGAGCGAAAATGCAAAGTGATATTCAGTAACTCACTGCACTCACTTTGTTCACGGAAGAAAAACTCGCCCGGAGTTTTTCTTATCTGAATACTTCAATCATACATATCTTTGTAACGAAAGGGAAATTTGAAAAACCGAAACCTGTCCCGTGATTTTATTGTTAATACGAATACAACAAGGTATAAGGGAACCGCTAGAATTAAAATTTTATTTTGAAGATTTGGACAATGTTACTAAGTCCCTTTAAGACATAACGTTTGATAAAATAAGTTATATTTGAAATTATCAAGTAGCTTAGAAATAATTGATAATATATTGTTTTGTTTGAAGTCTCAAATATTTGTATTTTTTGCATTTAAATATGCTTTATTCCAAGGCTACACATTGCTTTCCATACTAGTTAGGTCCCACTTTAGAGTTCAGTTCAACCTATAGAATCATTGTGAACCACCCTGGGTTCTTTCCCCCTGGACAAGATGGACGTATCATCCCTCGACATGAGCATGATGAAATTCAATAGAAGGAATATCTTATAGAAAATTACGTTATATAAATTATTTAGCCACCTTGTCTTTGATGCCTCTGCCCCCTCCAAAAATCAGAATTGTAAGCGAATCTATAATAAATCGAGGAGCTTCCATCATACAGATAACATGTAAAGTATATAACATTATTTTTGTTGTATAGTTTGCGTATAGTTAGCGTATAAAGGGATGAGGGAGAGAGGGTAAGAGCCTGCACGTGTATACCCTTTACACGAAATGGTTTTCTTCCTGAGACAAACATGTTTAAAGCAGTACCATAACTGAATACAACGTTCAAAAAACCCCTCAAAACGCACTTAGAAACTTCGTGCCCTCCGCTGCAGCTATCATGCATGGTATTGGAAAACATAACATAATACGATTTATCATCAGGATATTTTTGATTTAATGATCACATTCACAGAAATCTCCGATAATACAATAATACTTTCTTATCCGTCGGATTTGTGTCAGGTTTATAATAAATTCTGACCATCAAGAACGTTGGAAAGGGCTTCAGGGATGAAAACCAACACAAGGGCTTATTCTAGCTCAGTTTGTAGAGGTAGAGCAACCGTCTAACAATCAGTAAGTTTCGGGTTCGAGTCCCGGAAAATCATAATCTCTTTGTACAGTGTCATTTATGAAACGAAATACTAGAATCGCTGCCATACTTGTTGTATTAAAGTCGGGCAGAAATATATGTCTCGCAATGTTCTTTTACTAAAGTTACTCATCGTTGAACTATATGACGAGACGGTTGACCATAATGAAAGTCACAGCCAAGCGTACTCAAACATCCAACGAAGGGCCGGCAAGAGGATTGCTTATTATTCATTTTTTGGGTTCTATTAATTTAATGCATTTTATAAAAGTTGCATAATAAAGTTCCATACATATGAACAAAGAGATAAATACTTTAATACTCAAGTAGTGCCTGAGAACAATTATCATTAAAAAGATTAACCATCGGATATCAGTTGGCAAGTGAACCTGAGTGAATTATATCACTTGTATAAGTGTGTAACCCTAAACAACCTGTCGACGTAGCGTCGAGGTGTAGGACAGCATTCTCGAAAAGTAGACTTAGTTACCAATGGTTACGTTTGCTCGATTATCATTACGTAAGAACTGCTTGCGCAGTCAGAAATAAATTAAAACAATGCCTGAACGTGCCTGAAAGCAAATCATTAAAGTAATTAACAAACGGATATTGCTCGGTGGAGGACCATGAGCGATTTCAATCACCTGTCAACTCATGCAGCCTTCCAAACATGCCAAATATTAAAGATATGGATTCTACACATTTAATCTGGGCTTAAAAAAACAGAAATTGCCAGTAACTGGTTGAACCGTTTCACCTGGAACATTTGATTACCGATTTGTCTTC
This sequence comes from Echinarachnius parma, assembly GCA_037951105.1. Classification (NCBI taxonomy): domain Eukaryota; kingdom Metazoa; phylum Echinodermata; class Echinoidea; order Clypeasteroida; family Echinarachniidae; genus Echinarachnius; species Echinarachnius parma. The sequence continues at coordinate 6,841 of JBAMJV010010520.1, read as the reverse complement.
ATTATCAATACGAATCCGAGAGTTGCTCCTCCCTTGCTCACAGGGCAAATATTGGAAATAATAAAGCATGACATTTTCATGTGTAGAGAACATAATCCAAAGTAAATTCGAAGGTGGGGAAACCTTTCCTTTATAGCCCGGTCACATATCAACGGATTGCGTAAACGGATGTCAAACGGAGAGGTAAATTTTCCATCCATTCTATATATACGTTTCTTGTCCGTTCCTTGTCCGGTGATGTACGTTGTTCTATGTTTTGTACATGAAGCAATGGAGACGACTTTCATCACCGGATAATTTAATTTCGCAAATTGTCTATTCGTTGGGCATACGTTTCCGATATCCGTTGATATCTGACCGGGCCATAGCTGTGCGACTGACACAAATTCGGGCCATAATGGTATTAGGACTCCTTGGCAAAGTATTTTCCTCAGAATTCCTGCACCAAGGTTGGATTAAGCCAGGACTCTTTACGAGCTTAGTGTCATATTCATATTTCTAATTCCTTATGTGAAATTAAAAACTTTGTAGATACATTTCGATTATTGTGCAACTCAAAAGGTATAATTTATATTTTGCAAAATTATTGTTGAAATAAAGGTACTATACATGTATAGAACTAGTATTGCACGCTGGTGCCTATATTTCTGCAAAATTCACTACACAATTACTACTATTGTTAACAAAGTAAGAATATAACAATGATTTTAATAATATGATTTATATGAAATTACAAAATCATGCACTCGAGTAACTTATAATAATTTGTTTATTTATTTTATTAATTTCACTAGTTTAACCCCCAAAAAGGAGGGATTATCTTAAATGGCTCTCATATTGCAGATGTCTGTAGAAATTCGCACCATATTGACGGCAAGCTACCACACAATGCAAACAAACCGTTGAATCTTTGTGTTGATATAAGTATGTGAAGGATTAAAGGGGTAGTTTAGTTTTGGTAGAGAGGGCGCTGCACATCACAATTTTTTTGTGAGGTAATGAAAAATTGAGTGTCGAATTTGAGAGAACATGCAATTTTAATGGCAGAATAAACTTTATTTGGTCAAAATCGACCCAGAAACGGCTGAAATATCAATAAATATATCTGATCTTATAATTATTTGGGGCCCAAATAATTAGATGATTTTTAGAAAAAAATAAAAAAATGCTTGCACTTTTTCAAAAATTTTCAAAAACATTTTTTAAATAGTTGTTGATGATCTCTCTATTTAATCATTATATCAATAAACCATCACATGCATAATTTTGTATGAAAAATGGTTGAAACCAATGCCTTTTTAAAAAGCGCCCTCTTGTTTTTTAATGGCTCTTTTTGAATGATAACATGCTTTTTACTTAGTCGTTTGTCATTTTGTATACATTTCGAGCATGGTGGAGTTATAAATATTAGTTTATAATGTTACTGTGCAGGTTTTGGCTACTAAAGTTCAGCCTTACCAAAACTAAACTACCCCTTTAAACAAGTCAATCAAATTAATTATCGAATACCTGGTCAACGACTGGCCAACTTCCGAATGAAAGCAGGACTTTCATACAATCATACTATTACCCAATCAGATGTGTGTAGTGTGCACAACCAATAATGATTATTAATAGCCACGTTGCGGTATAATTTGTGTGGCTTTATACTGACCACTAAGTTCATAGTTGTAATACCCAACTTCCACTTCGACCAAGTGTTAGGTTGCAAGGACGATGATGGATTCAAACACAATCAAATTGTACACAGGACAGCATGAACAGGGTGTCTGTATTTTATTTTACATGTAGTTTCTTTTTCTGATCAATATTAAAGAGGGTTCAGATTAATGTATCAACTGACCTGGTACTGCCCAATCATTCATATATTTCATAATTTCAAATACTACAATTGAATGATGATATAATGTATACGGTATATCAACGCTCGAAATTAACTTTTTTTGCTGGTGGCCCGATCGGGCAAGTAGAATTGGTATTTATCCAATATTGGTGGCCCGAAACAGAAATTTGGTGGCCCGAAAAAACAAGGAAAAACAAAAGAAAACAGTGACCGGTAAACTTAGCTTTTCATAAGAATTAATCAATGAAAATAACATCTAAAATCACCACCCTGATCAAAAATCCGTAAAGGAATATATAAACCCAACATTGAATCAGTAAAAGGTAATTTTGGAGTGATGAAATGTTACAATTTCAGCCCTTTCTCTGTGCGATTTTGTCAACTTACAAGTTCAAATCAAAGTTGAAATTATAATGCACAAAACAACATGCATGGGACTGAACTGGAACTCTTTCACAACATCGGCATTAAACATCTACAAAAGTACAAAACTAGATAAAACAAAATCTGTACTACCTTATTATGAGTCCTATATTTGAAGTTCTTTCAAATTATGTGATGCTTTGAAAGATAATAAGGCCTTTCTGGCTTTCTTGCCCAAACGAATTTGCGCAAATTGGACTGAATTGTTGCAGAGTTGACTAGACTGTGTGTGGCTATGCGAATTGCTGTATTAAGCTGATGTACATACCGTCCCCATTTATAATACATGGGGCCAGTACATGGTACCAGCATGTGTGTACACTTCTAGTTCTACTTGTATGCACTAGTAGTAGACGGGTAAATCAGTCTTTCTCTTTGTTGTTTGTCTCCCCAAGACGTCATAATTTTCATAGGCACCTCCAGAACGAGATGAATTTTTCTGTCTAATCACGCGCATTTCTCCAGATTATCGCCGTTAGCAGATTTGCGCTCACTATTTTGCTGATTTTTTCCACTGATTTCCTTTGTTTTTTATGCCTGGTTTCGGCGATGTTTGAAATGTCAAATTTTCAGATTTACATTTGGAAATCTTACTGGCCCAATCGGGCCACTAAAATAGAGCAATTATGATTTTTTGGTGGCCCGACAGAGATTTTTGGTGGCCCCGGGCCATCGGGCCTGTGCTAATTTCGAGCGTTGGGTATATACTTATTGCCATACAATTAAATAGCAATAAAATACAATCTTCACTAGCAAACGAATAGGGCCCATTATATTCTAGACCCCATGGAAGACCAGTTATAGGGCCCCGTTGCAGAAAGAGATACAATCGATTGTAAGTAACAATTGATTGTAAGTCAGATTATGTGTTCTGAATGATCGTATCTGATTGGTTGGAACGCGCGAAGTTTCTGAGTTACAATTATTATTATTTTTTATTTTTTTCAATAATATATTTTTTTTCAAATCAAATTTTGTCAACAGTCTTATTGAAAATCATAATTGATGTATACAATCCAAATACAATTACAATTAAATAATACTTAAAGAGATAATCATGATCATGATAAAATACAATTGATAACTTCTGTAAGTTTTGTTTTAACATATTTTCAAAAATCATCTCTTTTAGTTTCATAGAAATAAAAACCCCAATATATTTCATTTGAGAGAATATCATTCAAATGCAACAACTGGTTTTCTTATTAATGTTTCCTTTACTCTCAAGTTATAATTATATTACAGAGAACACATTTTAAAATACAAGTATAAACCAATAAAAATCATAATCAATGTATTCATACACAATTCTTAAAAAAAGAAAGAAAGAAAGAAAAATGTATACACCATTATATCTATTTATCTATATAGTTACCTACTATCAACATGAACTAAATAATGATCATTATGATGTTTGAGAGAAACCCTACAAGAAAGTGGAAAGATTGGAAAGATTGCAACTTTGCAATCGATTGCATCTCTTTCTGCAACGGGACCCAGGTGTGTCATGTTGGTACACCTGAAAATGGGCCTTCCAACCGTTGTTTAACATGTGAACTTGTATTTATATTTGTTGTATTTTTTCATATAAAAATCAATCAATCAATCAATCAAAACAATCCATGGTATTCGGGCGACCGACAGCAACCCCATTGAAAAAAAAAAAAAAACTGTACGCCCATGTATACAGTCATCTATCATGTCCATCCCGACAAGATATGATTATCGACACACATTTGTCTTCAGACAGAACCTCTGATCTCATCATGGCGACATCCTCTGCCAATCATCAGCTGACAAGATAAATATCCGATCTACAATGAGGGAATAAACAATAACAACTGGCTGGGACACGAACTTAAAAGATGAACATTGTGCGCGAGATGTTCATAATGTATCCATGGTCCCGATAAAACTCCTCTGACTACCAACAAAGCCACGGTGTGTCATTGTAATGTATGTTTCAAATTGTGAACACACATTAAGTATGCCTTGATAAATTCGCCCCTTTTCACAGCGTTGGCTCTCATCACTCTGTGAACATAATCAAACTAAGAACACACTGTGAACGCAATTCAAACACACTGTGACACACTTTTAACACGCTGTGAACACACTGTGACACACTGTAAACATTGTGAATACACTGGGAACACACTGTGAGCATAATAATAACACACTATGAATACACTGTGAATAGACTTTGAACTCATTGTGAACACACTGTGAACACCATGATAACACACTGAGAACACACTGTGAACATACCGAGAGTATAGCACACGGTGATAAAACGATAAGAACAAATAATTTATCACACTGTGGACAAACGTTGTCTACCATGTTCACCATGTTTATATTGTTCACAGTGTGTTAGGTGCAGACACAGCTACATATTATTGTGGACTACACATTATGTTCACACTATGTGTACACAGTGTGTTACTGGCGTTGTGTTCATCCGACCCTAAAATAAAAGTAATACTTATTTACGGAATTACGGACACAGTCTCGATCACGCAGACAATAATTCCAGTCAGTCAGTACTCTCAGACAAGAACGATATTGGATTAAATCCCTTGCCTATGAAATATTGTAATTCCCTTAATGTTAATCAGGCTACACTAATTTCCCGTGATGAATGGGTTAAATGGCAGAAATATTTAAACAAAACATCAACAAAAATTGAATATAAATAAAACAGCTGCAACAATGTGAGAAGTATGAAATCATCCTACCACACAATTCCGGCCAAATGGTATTCAGACATAATCTGAGATCTTAGCGTGACAATATCCTGACAATGCCCACAACCATATGACAGGAGGAATATCCCGAGTCCAAGGAGCAATGATAACACTATATAATATAATAAACTGTCCTGTACATAAACATGATAAACGAGACACAAAATATATTAGCAACAATGACCAGCATGATAGCCCCGCCACAATAATTCACTTTGTCTTGTCCCCCCCCCCCCCCCCCCCCCCGTTTGTCCTGTTTTTGTTCAATACCTATCAATAACAATAAAGATTATTATGTTTTATTCCATGCAAGGCAGCAAATGGCCTTCCATACATTTAAGTCAAACTTAAAATCTAAGTTCAACTTATGTCGTTGTGAAATACCTCCGCCCTCATGATAGATAAGTCTTCTTGAAAAAGGTGCTAAACTTTTCAATATTTGTTTTGGGTAACTTTCCTTCCCCTAAAACAAAAACAATTAATGCTAGTATTTGTTTTAAATACAATGTTCGTTAATTAAAATAGGCAATTTTGGCATACATGGTTACGAAGAACAAACGAGAAAGAAAGTTTCATCTGAAGGGGAGGCATTTCTTTGACACCATAAATATTGCTACGTCTATCACCAATAATTAAACGGTCTGTAGGCGACGCCCTCCGAAAGCTCATCAGCGAGCAGGATTCTGGCGCCAAAACTTTTCCCGCAAAATTAAGATTCGGCTCAACCCGTTATGGAGTGTGATCACAAATTAATGAAAATACACATCCAAATATCAGGAAAATATCTAGGGTACCATTATCATGAATAAGTGTCGTTCACCATTGACCTTAAAAGTACTCTTGAAGTAACTGAGGCAACGCATGCACGAGATAGAGGAAAGCCTCATTAATAATTTTACATACATGTACATTTATATTTGTATGTTTTTCTTTCTTTATACAGAAGTGCTCACATTGAGAACACAGACAAATACTATCATATACAGGGTTGGCGTCCACATACGAAATCAATAGTCGAATATATCCTCTGAATCTGATTCGGACAAATCATCTACTCACAGTTAGCATGATTCTGCAAAATGCGTAAACACACAGTGCTATTGTTTGGGATCGGGGTCGCCGACGCATCATTCAGTAAGTCAGCAATAACCAACTCTAAAGGATATTTAATTTTAAATCTTACTTCATACAACCACCCAGACGGCCAGTTGAACCAGACACTGTTTCAGTGGAAAAAAACTGTCGGATCAGAAGCTGGCATTCCGGTCTAGCACACAATGGGCCTGAGATTTGGCGCGCTGTGTAAACGCAGAAAATGGATTTAGCTCAAGACCGGAACATAATGGTAAACGTGTGAACATGAAACACCTTGGCCTAGCTAGCCGTTGACAATGACGATGTCCCTATTTATGATCCTGTGAATGATCGATGTCTGGTGTTGGTCTCACGAGAAGTGCTTGCTCATCGGTCGTGACTTGACCACTGGGTCACGTGGTATCATAGAAACACAATTAACACAAGGTATTGTAGGCATACAAACATACGACTCAGTGTACGCCCCCCATGACTTGACTACTGGGTCACGTGGTATCATAGAAACACAAATAACACAAGGTATTGTAGGCATACAAACATACAACTCAGTGTACGCCCCCCCCCCCTCCCCCCCCCCCCCCCATGACTTGACCGCTGGGTCACGTGGTCTCATAGAAACACAATTAACACAAGGTATTGTAGGCATACAAACATACAACTCAGTGTACGTCCCCCACCACCCCATGACTTAACCACTGGGTCACGTGGTCTCATAGAAACACAATTAACACAA